>BPLQ01011272.1:0-77964 GCA_021605075.1 Caerostris darwini | reverse complement strand
CGGTTTCATTGCCGAGATGTCCAATATGTGCTTTATCCATCCCAATTTTATCAGGTTTTGTGGGTGGAGATACCACTGAATTTCTCTTGCGGTGGTGTGGTGTAAAAGGATTTAAAATAGCTAGTAGTCCAGAGAGGCTATCAGACCATATTTTTACATGTTTTCTTGTTGTGGATACATGTCATTGCTTCGCGGTGGCTATTAGCTCTGCTTGAAAACAGAAGAGTTATGAGGTTCAATTTACCAATCCACTCTGAAATTTTTATCCCATTTTTGGAAGGAGCGAAAATACTTTTGCCCCTGTGCCTTCACTCGATTTCAGGCAAGTCATGTAAAGAAGTCTCAGCCTTTGTTGAAGAACTGTGTCCGTGTATCCCAGCTTGATTTGCAAGATATTAAAGAACTATGGATTGGGTGGAGTGACAGAAATCCTGCAATCTTCTGCTCAAAGTCATCCGCTGTTATTTTAGAGTTTCCATCTAGCAAGTTTTTCCTGATTTTAGACACAACAGTAGATGCAGCTTCTGCTTGCATCTTAAGTGAAGGGCGAGACCGATAATGCAGAGAGCAGCTGTTGATGTGGTTCTGTATACTGATTATATACGAAGGGAAGAGTCTTTGAATAGATTGCAATTTTTCAATTCTGAGGTTGGAAAAAAGTGCCCGAACTGCTGCTCCCGTGACGCTCTTTCAGCTATCGTCTTGTAGCCCTTAAAAGATTACTTCAGGTGCTTGTTTTTGTACCCCAGGTGTTACCGGCACTCTGTAACAAACGACTTATATCTATTTGCTCTTTTGCCTTGTTCACTAAGATGTTTCGCTTAATTGGAGTTTTCGTCGATGAAAACACCCAAGTATTTAACGAATTTTCCTTTTGATGGAGTCATTTCCCACATTTGTGCTTGGGCCCTCTTGACTGGCTTCCTATGATGAGGGTAATTTGGTTTCTGTATAGATACTTAAATTAAAGCTGGTCTTTTATCTGTCCAAATTTTAAACTTCTGGGAGGGATTCGTTTGAAGGCACCTGATACTGTCTAGTTGGACTTTTTAATGGCAAAATATGAAGTCGTCTGCAAGGCTTTGCAAATGCACTGCTGGAGGCCATTGATAGTGGTACCTTAATGCTGCAACAAGATTCATTATTGGTCCACTACAGAACCTTGAGACAACTTTGGAATTGTTCCCTACTGGACCTTCACTTGTTTGAATTGCAACTAATCTTTGGGCTAAGAGTGTCCAGAAGGTTTCTGTAACATCTGAAGGTTGCAGAACTTCCTTCATTCTATTTCGGATTGAATTATATTGAAGGTTATAAATGCACCCTTAATAATACAAAGAAATGATTACTATGTGTTTATTTGTTGTTGTTTAGCATCGTAGATGAAGTCCATTAGAGCTATGAGCGCATCATCGACAGGTCTACCTATACGAAATCCATATTGTCTGGGAATTCAGCTTATTTGAGAATTCTTAGCCCGGAAGTTTGAGGAAGGAAGGGATAATCTCTTAGGGTTAGAGTTTCTCCTAGAACTTTGCCTATCGTGGGAAAGAAGAGAATTGGTCTGTAGGGGTATGATCTGCTTTATCTTTGCCTTTCTTATGGAAAGGACCACAACTCCTATTTTAAAGGCATTTGGGAAAGTATGGAGCACATGAAAAGCATTTGATGCAAAACATGGAAAATATCTGGAAAATAATCATTAATAATGTGAACGACTTGGTTATCTATGCCATCAAATCCAGGAGCCTTTACTTTTGGTAGTTTGTATACTCTTTTTAATTTCTTCTTTGGTAAATGGCGGATCTATAGCAAAAGAGTGAGTTTTAGGAAGAAGAAGAAGATTCTTGGACACTGAAAGGATATATTTTTCGAAGTTTCTTGGCGAAAATTTGCTGCTATTCCCTTCCTGAAATGCATCCTATGGCTAAAGATTTCAGATGGGGAAGGAAGTATTAACTGTGGTCTTGAAAGGTTTTCCAAAAGAATTGCCTGATTCTAGGCGAATTTTCTCAGGCTTGGCGTTTTGCGTGGAGAATTTCTTTTATAGGTTGCCCCTTGTTTTGGAGTAAGCCGAAGTATACTTTTCTTTTCAGCCCCTTCCGATTTTTGCATTCTTCTTCTAAGAGCATTTAATTGCTTTTTCTTATTTCTAGTTGTCAGGTTCCACCAGGTAAAGAGGTTGTGCATTGTTTTTGTTGGTATGTAGCTTTAGAGGCATGCTTTAGCAATGTTTTTGAGAAGAAGTGTGAGTAATTTCATTTAGTTGACTCCTGTACTAACATTGTTCAACGTGGAAATTAAACTGGGAAAAGATGGAAGAGGCATTAAAGAATTTTTATGTCCCCAGACGCAGTTTTAAATCTTTTTAAATGTATTATTATTCCTTTCAAGGAATGTATAGTTGTTCTTATGGCATTTTGTGATCACTGTGGGGTTTCTTCCTCTAGAACTTCCCAGTCACATCTAGAGCCAATTCTGCAGAAGAGACAGGAGGTAGCATCTGGCCCATCCCTTGCTGTGCGATATATACCAAAAGTTGGCTCCTGATTTTCTATTGTTTAATAAATGGAAGTCATTTGCTGCTAAGAACTCCTCCACTAAACAAACCTCTAGCGTCTTCTGGAATTATAGCCCCAACTTGCGCTGTGTGCATTTAGGTCTGCTCAATTAACAATTTCTCATGTTCAATCGAAGAAGTGAAATTGTTAATCTCATTTAAAGTCGTTTGAGATTATCGGCAGGGTGCATCCTGAAATTATAGTAAGGGGTTGATTGTTATGGAAATTTTAAATTGCCACTGCACTCCTACCTATCCCCAGCACAATCAGCAATTGAACGTTTGGGAGAGCGACAATACCTGCTTTTCCATTTTGGGATAACCAACTTTTCCAAGTTCTGGGTATTCCTTCAATTCTGCTATTTTTGGACATAAGGTTCTTGGACGAGAATGAAATCCGTTTTAAATTTTGAATAAGTTGATTTAATAAAATGGTAGCTACTTTTGCTTTTCTCAGGTTGATTTGCACAATAACAATGTTCAAGTTAAGTAACAAGATCTTGAAGCGTCCATTGAGGAAAATTAGTAAATGGATTAAGTTTGTATTGCAAGGCTCAAGATATGAAAGACATTATAATATTCCAAATTTGGAACTATAATTTAGTGTATGTTTAATGGATGTAGGTCTTTTGAAAAATAAAAAAAAAAAAAGTTATATATATATATAAATATATATATATATAAATATATATATATATATATATAATAATGATAATAAAAAAAGCAACTGCAAGACTTTTTAATAGATTAATAATCTTTTGTATGCTTTGATTTTTTATGAAGCAAGGACAGTGTGTGAATCGCCAGCTGAATGCCTAAGTGTGTCGAAGTTTACATTGCTATATTTGATGTTAGCATCATGGCAATTTATGCAGTAAAAGATCATTCGATTTTGAAATATGTGTGAAATGATTAGATGAGCAAAAAGCGCAGTAAGGATTTTTGTTTAAGTAACCTGATGTTGTGAATGTCCGGAATTCCTGACAATTGTAACATCTTCGAACATTATAAAAATTCTCTGATGTTGTATATTTGCCAGTTAACAACTAATTTGCTTCATTTATCAAAGTTTTGAAAGCTGCTGGAGAGAAAGCTTCTATAATGCGATGGTTGCAATCTTCTTTTTCTTCCTTTTATTTTGAAGGAAATTTTGAAAGTTAACATTGAACCCTGTCGCGATTTCTAGGGCGTCCTGGAGTTCAAAGATCCGAGAGTTTCTTAGGAATATTGTAAATAGTGGTGGGGTAGTCTTCGTTGGGGCTTATGATGCTAATCTTTTCTTTAAGTAATTCTAAGGTTACCTATTGAATTCAAGAGGTTTGTCAACGTCTTTTTCACTCTACTTATTCACGGCGAGGCCATTGTTACGTAAATTCCTGATTGAATTAATTTTAATTTTTCCTTTGGAAGGTGCTGGAATTTTTTCCTTTCAACAATTCCTCCTCCAGCGATGTTTCCTTTTCAGTGCATGGAGTGAACCGCAGTAGCCGACTTTGATGAAGCGTGCAAGTAGAAACTGTATGCGAAATCTTAGAGTGGACCTCAAAAGTTTCCGCAGACGTGAGGAAGGATATGCATCATGAGGAGAATTATCTAAGGCAGCAGGAGTAGTTGCCAGGAAGTTTTTTAACGCGACAGTTCAAGTGCCTCTCAAAAGAGTTTTATCACCATACGATCTAAGGGCAGAATTTAAAAAGTAAAGCGAGAACCTGTTTTCTCATCAGTAAGATTTCTACTCGGTCATACTCTCTGATAGGTGGTAAGCGTCATTTGCGCCCTCCCTTTTCCACAGTACCCGAAAAGCTACGTACGTGGATCTTTTTCACTTCTCAAGTTATACGGCGTGGCTAAAGCCTCAAAAAGTGTACAAAATAATGAATAACTAAAACAGAAAGAAGCGCAAACAGTTCTCGCTATCCCTCGCAAAATAAATCAGTGGCACTGCTCTATTATGCACTATTTCGAAGGGAGGGGTGGGAACAACAAGAAGGGGAAGTCCTGCAAAGGAACAACTTCAAAATTGTCAGAGTGGGGAGAGCGCCTTGAGGTGACAGGGGTTAAAGGTCACCTGATTATGGCCTTCAAAGACAGGGGTGTGAGAGAAGGGAAAAGACCCCCAAAACAGTCTGATCTGATTGCCAAGGTCAAACGAAAGTAAAAAGGGATTGGGATAATATTTCTACTCTGCAATAAAAAATAAAAGACAAGCGGGGTGGAAAAGTTAGACAAAATGGCTGACTACTGGAAAAGCGTAGACCAATTCATAGGAGTGAAAAATAGGGCAAAAAATTCGATAAACAAAAAATTTTTAAATGAAGAACAGCTTCAAAAAATCTAAAGCAGCAAAAGAAGAATTAGAATATTTCAAAGAGAAAAACAAATATTAAGAAAGAATTTACTGAGAAAGAAATTGACCAACAAAAAAGTGTATTTTCCGAGTGGACATCCAGAAAGTTTTCTTCTTTTTTTATTATTAATATAGGTAATTTTAAAATATATTCTCTTCGTAATTAGCACATTTTTCTTTCATTTAGTGAATATTAGATTGGGGTTCGATGGTCGAGGGATTAGCGCTCTGGCGCTTGTTGACACAGGCTTCGAGTTCGAGTTCTGGCGATGCCATGGATGCTTGTAGTGGTTCCGGAATCCACTTTAAACCGTAGGTTCCGGTTTCCCATTTGACTATAGAACTTTGGATGTAGAACTGACAACCCTATCCCGTAAAAACAAAAACATCTCCTGTCTTGAAATCTGCCAGTAGGCAGACGGCCTTGGCCCACCATGAGGCTGTCGCTTAATTGAAGAACTGTAGAATATTATACTCAATATTAGTTTACAATTTTTTTTCGCTCTGAGCAAATACTGAATTTCCATTTTAACATTTACTAAGATAATAAAAATAAACGAAAAACGATCATTGAATAATAATTATAAAAATACGTGAAGCTATTATTTTTATTTGATCCATCATTTCAAACCTCCAACGAGCTGTTATTTTCAACGCTAACTAACAAAATAAATTTTAAATTAAAAACTGAATATCTTCTTTTAATTACTTAATTTGTTTAAAATTGATTTCTAGTTAAATTATTAAATACTTTATACAACGGCGTAAAAAAAAAAAAAAAAAAAAAAAAAAAACTCCATCTGATATTTGTCATGTCAAGTTTAGAGATTTTTCTCGCTATTTGATTTATATTGTTTAATTGTAAGTTTAAGAAATTAAAACATTTTAATTTATTTATAAGCGTCTTGTTAGATTTAGTGTTAATTCTCGTTAATATATTTTTTAAAATTGAATACAGTTGAAATAGCACGGCAAATAAACAAATTAAAGGATTTTTTTTTTTATCTCAGACTTTTATATTTTATGAAAAAATTAAAATAACATAAAATAACATTGTTTTTTTTCCTATGCAAAAAGTAATAATAATTTTTAAATTAAAATTAGAAAATCAGTTTTTATCAATCTAAATTTATTTTAAATGATAAAAAAATTTATAAATATAAAAATAAGTAATCATCTATTGTGCGTAATTTTTGAGCCTTTCATACGGTAGGAATTTTAGGTACTAAATACAAATACTTTGTATGGGAGAAAAACTAGAGAAAAATCGCCATCAAGTTTCATTTAGTACTGAAAACCGCGACCTTAAAATCCTAACAATATGCTTTTCTTCCAAAAATTACTGAATTTAAAGCGAATATATACTTCAAAATATTGTAAACTAATGTAATGCCTCTTACTATAAGGGGATTTCTCTTATACTAGAAATGAAATTTTTTTTTCTTTGCTTCTAGATCAAAGAATTCTTTTCTCAGATTCTGTTGTTGTTGAGACTATTCCAATGTCCGGCAGTGCGGGAAGGACACTCCATGAGTAGTCACTCATGGAGTGTCCTTCTACTCTACTCATGGATGGAGGGAAAGTTCCTGTTGTGAGAGAGCATCCATGGGTAGAAGGCTCAGAGTCGCAGAAGGAGGAGGGCAGTGCCTTCCGGGTGGACTTCTTTGGGGACTACCCCTCAGTTTCGTATCGTATGGGGGAAATCCTGAAAACTTCCACGAAGTATTCCGACTCATGAGGCAAGATTTTGATCATCACAAACGCCAGCGAATTTGCTCGTTTTTAAAACAGTGATTATGACAAAGTTGCCAGCGGATGGAACATCCGCCATTATGCTCATGAGTGGCAGATGTTGCCTCTGAAACAAGAGTCTGGTACTCTCTGATTCTAGTCTGACTTCGAAGTCCAGCATAAGGAGAAGTTTTCTCCCCAGATTGTAGAATATAATTTTTTTTATGTGTTTCTAGAATAGGGAGATTTTTTTTCCCTGATTTTTTGATAGAGTTATTTTTTCTCGTGTACTTAAATATATTAATTTTTTCCTCTTATTCTAAAATGGGAAGAACATTTTTACTACAGTTAGGTGCAGTCTCGTGCACTTGTTACGAATATCTTATTAGATTTCTGTCTTACCTAACTGTAACTGTAGTAAAAATGTTCTACCCAGTTTAGAATAAGAGGAAAAAAATTAAATATATTTATTTTTTTCCCTCCTATTCTAAAATGGGCAGAACATTTTTACTACAGTTAGGCAAGAAAGAAATCTCGTGGTAAACATTTGTTACCCAAGGATAACTTTATCTATAGATAAACAATACATCTCCCGTAACAATACTTTTTAAAATAAAGTGCAGTTACAGAAAATAAATCACTATCAACTTCTTACACAAAGATTAAACAAGAATTTGTAGAGGATTTGAACGCGAAACGCACATCCATCTCAAAAGCAGCGGCTCAATTTGCAAATGGAAATTCGGCCCCGGGATTAAGGAATTCTCGTTATATGCAAATATTAGATCGCTCTCGATTCTATTTTCGTACGAACACACCTGAGATGGAGAAAGAGCTTTGATTTTTAGGACGTAGAAAACTCCGTCGAATTTCGCAGCTGAACTTTAAATATTTCCGGAAAGAAACTGTTTAGAAAACATCACTGTAATAGGAATAGGATTGCCAAAGGAAAATGTCAGAGGCAAAGCGCTATAGAAAGGTCAGAAAGGGAATTGCAGAGTGGTATCTGAAGTAAAATACACTCATGTCCATAAATTAAGGATAATGAAGTTCAGGCAAAGAAAGAGACAGAAGCAAAACGGCGTTGTCATCCTTAAACAGAAATTTAGCACCCATGGCGCCCCGACACAAACGTACATGTTGTTCCAGAATGACATCCCGATAGATGTGGCCTGTCATCGTTACACTCTGAACATGCAGGTGAGTTCTGGAACCAAGAATAATTCCTCCCCAAACGAGCCATCCTGCACCACCGTAACGGTGCCGTTCAATGGTGTTCTCTTGGTGGTAACGGGTACCTGGCGTTCTCCATATGAAAGTCCGGCGAGAATCAGACTGCAAACTAAACCTGGACTCGTCGGAAAACATCACACCAGACCACTGTTGCGGTGTCCACAATGCATGCTCTCTACTGCCAGGTTAATCGCAGGCGCCAGTGAGTTGCGGTAAGTGGAACACATCTGACAGGCCTACGAGCATATAGATCAATGTGCCCTAAGCGTCTGTATACGGTCTGCCTTGAAGCTGTCGTACCGGTAGCTGAAGTGAGCTGACGAGATAGGTCTGATGCTGTGCTCCGTCTGTTTCTTTTGGCAGTAACTGCTAAATACCGGTCCTCATTCGGTGTTGTAACTCGGGGGCGATCTGTGCTGTAACATCTACTCACATTACCATCATCTTGGAATCGTTGCCAAAGCCTGGATATGACACTCCGGGTGATTCCAAGTTCTTCGGATACTTCCCGCTGGGTACGTTCACATTCCAGTCGTCCGATAATTCTACCACGTAAAAAATCATCCAAATGCTTCGTTTGTGCCATAACTATGGGGTTATTGCACTGAAAGGCTTTTAAAGCGCTTGTGAACAATTTTACTTCTTTGCCGCCATTCCTTATATACCCTTCTCTTACACTCTCGTCATTGTGACGTACTATCCGCGCCACCTGGTGGTCTCCTGTAATTTGCATATTCTTCTTCAAGATGTGTGTGATAATTATACAGGTGAAATATTTATTTTAGAGTTCAATTTCTGTGTGATTCTGAATTACCCTTAATTTATAGACATGAATGTGCTATATTAATTAAGGATTGGAAATTTAATGCAATTTTTTGAATTATGTAGCGTAAGTTTTACTCTTCAAATTTTATTAGTCAATCTTTCATTTGTAGTATCAGTTCGCATTCAGTGTTTTCGGTACGAATCGAGATTTGAACTGACAAAAATGTGTAATTATTACTTTAGGTGGTTGACAGCTTTACAGAAATTATGTCTCCAATAAACAAAACTTGTGACTATTTTTATGACAGAATGACATGAAACTTTTCCATACTGATATTAGTTTTAATGCATAAGAAGTATCTCATTTGATCTATTATCCTTCCATGAGTTTTCTCCTGCACTAAAAGCAAAGTCGGGCCATCTACTTCCAAAGAAGCCATTCTACTTTCTTCATCACTAGCAGTTGTCCGTTCTTGTTATGTTGTTCTTGCCGTGGGTCGCCCGTTCTCTTTATGTTGTCCTGTTCGTCGCCTGTCCTTTCATGTTAAGTTTGGGAGGCGACTATTAAAGAAGACAACATGCTTGTTTTATTACTCATCGGTCTCCTGTTTTTACGTTGGGGTATTTGTCGGTTGCCTGTTCTTGTTAAATTATGAGCGGTTACTTCTTCAAAAAAGGCAGTGTACCTTCTAATCTGCCATCGGTTATCTGCTTTTGTTGTACATAAGTGAAACTCGAAGTTTACAGAAGTATAGCAAGAAAAACAAAAAAAAAATTGTCTTATTTGAGAGATAATGGTTTCAAGCAATTTCTCCAATTTAATGTTGGAACCGTTTATTTAATTACGAATAATTATGATTAATTTATCGACAATAAAAAAGACAAAATTTCCACACATTTTTTTTTGTAAAATATTATTTAATTTTAGCTAATTAATCGTTTACAATTATTTTGTTGAATTATTATTTACTAAATTAATATGCTGGAAAAGTGATATTTTTTTCTCACAAAAGAATCCAAAAATTATGTTGTTTTTCTAATGGGTTTATGTTTAGTGTCAATGTGAGTTTGTAGACAGTGACCACGAACACTGCGGTGCATTCGATATCATGTAGAATCTAATTGAGCTTTGGTGTTTATTATCAGAGTTCGTAGGCGGTAACATTGCAGTGCGCTGCATTTGATATCACGTAGAATCTTTATTGATATTTATAAGTAAAGTTAGTAATAATAAAACTCCATTTTAAGAAAAGTTAATCTTATTTAGTCTATCTATTTTTATCATTTTTAAAAATATTAATAATTTTCCAGTGAACTTGGCGTTTAGTGTCGATGCGAGTTTATAGACAGTGGCACTAAACAGTGGGATGCATGCGATACCATGTAGCCTTTTTATTGATAGTTTTAACTAAAAGTTAGTAATAATAAAGTTCCATTTTAAAAATAAAGTTAATATTATTTTGTTAAATAAAAACCGTGAAGACATTTGTGCGCCCAGTTCGGTTAGTATGAAGTTTTTTTTTAATGTGAGACAGCGTCTACACTTATAAAAAAAACAGCTCTATGTCAAGTGCATTTTATCCTATCTGTAAAAGTCTGGAATTCACATTTTTATGAGTTCACAAAAAAGTCGTATAAAATATTGAATGTCTGGAACTAGATTTTTATTTATGCCAGACTACGATTGCTAGCAACGATTCTAAGAGGTCCGGTTCCAGATGTTGCCATACAAGAGAAACAAATTGTTTTAAAAAAATGCTGCCAGAAACCCTTTTACTGGATGTTGATCTCAAAACGCTCTGCATTTGATGCGAAAAGTATAAATATAGCGAAAAGCCAGCTTTCAAAGAAGAACAAACACAGTTATTCCCTTTTTCATTATTATCGTTTTAAGAATTTTGCGACTAGATCTCAAGTTTATGTCAAGCGACGGACCATTTCTAACGGAGTACTTTGCAGTAATGGCCTTGCTGAAATTTCCGGTTGCGAGTGAGAGAGTTTTTTTTTCTTCTTCTTCTTTTAAGTTCCAAAATAGATTTTTGGGGTGTTGTGCAAAGGAATGGCGTTTATTATTCGCGGTTTGAAAATTCAGATCATGCCTTCTAAATTACAATTCTTTGGATCAATTTCTTTTATATACACATTCTAAAATGATGTGAGTTTCGTATTGTAACATTAAAAATATATTATTTTACAGTCCTGTTCAAATTATTATCATAGTCACTTGTATAAGTTTTTATTCACTGAGGAATTTTTTTTTTTGTGATGACAGTATTGAAAAATCGGCGTGGTGGCCAAGTGGTTAGTGCTGTGGCTATTCGTATCACAGGCTTCAGGCGTGGCATGGATGTTTGTTAGTGGTTCAGAATCCACATTAAACTATAGATCCATGTCTGTTTAGCTCTCGTGTGCACAAAATAACCGTATAGCGACAAATAAAACCAATCTGCAATGAGAATTTTGGTAGAGATTGTCGGGGCTGGATCTCGATGCCACAGATTTCAGGTTTGAGTCCCGGCGGTATCATGGATGTTTGTAATAGTTCGGATTCCCCTTCGGAATCCACCAAGTCCCGGACTAATATGTCTGTAAAGCGTTGTTCGTTGTGCTGACAACCCTACCACGTAAAAGGAAAACATCTCTTGTCTAGAAATCTGCCATCAGGCAGACGGCCTTGTCCCACCAAGGGCTGTTGCGCCACTAATTATGAGTACTGAAAATAATTTTTTTGTTTAAAGTAAATATTATTGCTTCTACTTAATTATTCATCATGAAAATTTTTAATTTAAACTAAATTTTAATAATTTTCTATATCTAATAAGGATTAGTTTCTCAATATATATTGATTGAAATTATCGATAATAATATGATCAGTCACATATTTGTACAGATAAAATGGAATATTTTTAAATCTATTAATATTTAAATTTCATGCAGAGACAATGCGTCCTCAACGCGTTGAGTTTCCTATAAGTGAATATTTGGTTTGAAACTCGACAACACGATATTCATGCCAAAGTCTCTGTGCGTATAACAAGATTAGGTACGAGATACCCATAATTCAGAAGGCTCTTTTGTATCAGGAAAGAGGGAGCAAACACCCTGAGGCTATCCCTAAGATTCCTTATTGAAAATTGTGGGTATACTGTAGCAATAACGCTGAAATAGCTCTGTGTAACGTTGAATTTACTACACCTCGATATTCAAGTAGCGAATGATTTAAGCCATGTTCTGGGCATCCCCCAAACTCAAGACAATTATGTTTAATGTTTTAAGGCTCAAAACATGTAGTAGGTTTTGTAATGAGTATTCTGAATGGTTGCGAATTCCCAAAATTATACACGAAGAAATGTTAGCTTTGCAGTAGCATTGCAACTATTTCACCATACCACAAAACTGTGACTATGGCTGAGTTGCCCCAAGGCACAGTGTCTAGTTTGAGAATGATGTGGGTGAAATTGAATGGACGCACGACGGAGGCTGGAAAATTAAACAAAATTAACTTTTGAAGGTACAGACGCTAAATAATGAGGTAAACAGAAGGAAATATCACAAAATTTAAAATTTAAAAACAAGTAATATAAAAAAATTGTAAAGTCAGTTCCTATTTTTTTTTCACTCTATTGCAGAAAGTTCTTTATAAAAGATTTTCATTCATTTTTTTAAGCTAGAAAAAATTCTCTCTCACATACACACTTTCCATCTCTCTCTCTCTCTCTCTCACTAACTTATTCACATGTTTCATTTCCCATTTTGTTCCCTCCTTGACTCACACTAGAACCCAGAATGAAAAAGAAATTTTTTTCTACCATATAAAATTAAATTTAATTAATTAATTAATATTTGAAAAAATTGTGTTAACATCAAATGTCATCCGCTACAAGTTTAAAAAAATGTATTTGAACTCGAGTGGATGAATAAAAAGTATTTTATGAACGATTGAAAATTTGAACAAGATATATATATATATAAGGAGAGTGTGAACTAATAGTAGGAATTGGAAATATGAAATGCGAGAATATATAAAATATATAAATGCATTAGGTACATTATTAGAAAAATTTAAAAGCAATATAATACAAATGCTAACCTGAAGAAGAAGAAGTACTTATATGTAGTGGTAAACATAATTGTCGGGCATTTTAGGACCCATACCTTGATCAGATATGATATTTATTAGAAAATAATAGCATACAAAAAACTTATAAGAATCTTTAAAGTTTTCTGCTGTTATGAATAATATAAATTTATTATATATATTTATTGCAGACCATTAATTTTACATAAGTACTGCACAATTTACAGATTTCATTATTTTACACATCATCCCGGCTAGCGAACTTAATTACAGAAATTTCGAAAACAAAAAATATAAAACTAATCGGAAAGCTCAAATATCTGTGCTAGCGTAGTAAATCTGTAATCGAAATTCTCCTTTTGTTGGACTTCAGTTGTGGACTACTTGGCATCGGAAATAACGAATTGCATTCTAGTGGTGTTTGTACTATGCTGTGGTAGCATCGATGCAGTATATCAGGTCTTCCATAACGCACTCTGGATCCGCTATATTCTTGGGAGGAAGGAGCTTAATATTAAAATATACACCAGAATATTTCATCTTTCCCCGTGATAATTGACACGGAACCCTCATCAACAATTCTAATGATGACATCCACTTCGAATAGATCTTCTTTAAGGACGATATAAATACTTGACGATAGAATACGATACAAAATACGGTTTAACATGATTTACTTTTTTAGCAAAAAAAAAAAAAAAAAAAGATAAAAAAATGTAGCTGAAAATATATTTTAATGTAATTAATGTAATAATTTTAATGTAATAATGCAATCAACTTAATAAATATAATACATTAAAATTACATTAAATATAAGAAAATATTAATGAAAAATTCATGATTGTTTTTTAAGAAAAAAAAATTATATACAGCACCTTTTTTCTATTTATCTTTATGATCGCTCATTCTTTTTTTTGAATAATTATTTCTTTCTGATTATTTTGGTTACTAATAGTGTAAATATTTTGTATTCAATATGCTTATAGTCTATTATTTTTATGTATCTTAATTAAGATTAGGAATAGCCATAGAATATGGTTATTGTAGGAAATAGGCCTACAAATAGGCTATTGTAGAAATATTGTACGCGGTTGCAGGAAATAGGCTATTGTAGAAATATTGTACACGGTTGCAGGAAATTGGCTATTGTAGGAATAGCCATAGAATAGAAATAGCTATATATCTTATTTAAACACTTCTTTCGATATGACTTAACTATCATAAAAGCATATAAGCAAATACTCTATTTATAAAGTTTTCAAAGACTTCAAAATTTCAGTTTACCATCAAATTCAACGCAAACAGAAATCGCATTTAAAAAAAAATAACGAAAACAGGTTTGAAAGAAGATATTTTCAAAGTCCGGTGAGCCTTAACTGTAGGAAAAAAGCCTTAAAAGAAACCGTTAGAAGAATTTCTTTCGGAATCCATTGGTGTATAAATACACAACACGCAAACATGTTGTCGACTCACTCTTTATATCCTTTAGTAAATAAGGGAGGGAACATCGCTTCCATTGTATGCTTTGTCGGGCTATTCACTGAATAGAATGTATGCTGCGTGTAACAACCTGTGTTATCAAAATACACTTTTTGGAAAAGGTTTCAAGCTCTATTAAAGCTGAATAGTCAAATTCCACCCAATCACTTTAAGTCTTATATTTTACATCATTAATTTACATTACTATTCATTTAGTAATCATTAGTTACATTTATCCTATAGTTTGCATCTTTAATATTTGTGTGTTTCGTTGGGTTGTTCACTCAATCATATAGTTTGCATCCTTAATTGCTTAATGACCATTATCATATTATTTGAACCTTTAATTACCATTACATTTCAGTAAATATGCGAGGAAACATCTATCATCATTTTGTCACTGAATATGTATGCTGCATAAAACATCCTGTGTAACTTTTAAAATTACGCTTATTGAAAAAGTGTAGTTTGAAAAGTATTATTTAAAACTATACCGAGTTGAAGTAAAACAAGTAATATAAAAAAATTCCTACTTTTACTACTCAATTCCTATTTTTTTTTCACTCTACTGCAGAAAGTTCTTTATAAATAATTTGTATTCATTTTTTTAAGTTTATCTGGCGCCATCTATTGGTACATACATGCAAGTTAACTCTAAAAAAAACTAACATTTATTAATTAAATTTAATTACTGAATTAATATTTGAAAAAAACTGTATTAACATCAAGTGTCAGTCATCAAGTAACTTTTTATTCCTCCACTCAAATTCAAATACATTTTTTTTTAACTTGAGTGGAGGAATAAAAAGTATTTTATGAATGATTGAAAATTTGAACAAGATATATATAGGGAGAGTGTGAGTTAATAGAAGGAATTGAAAAATGGTCAAAATTGCCCAATTCCCAATTTGTTTACGTCATACATTCTACCTCATAAATCCTATTTTATAAGATTTTATAGCAGATAAGTTTAAGACTAAAACACACACGTATATTATATATATATATCTATATATATATACATATAAAGTACAATAGTTATTCATAAAGCAGTAACTGCAACTAAGGATGGCAATGGATATATATATATATATATATATATATATATATGTTGATGTGTGAATACCATGAGCTGATAAGGATCGTGTTTAATTCTGTTCCAAAATTAAGATGCTTCTATGATAGAAAAGTTCATTTTTATATTTTTAAACATGTCAGTATTTTATAAGAAATGTGTATGTGTTTAATTTTCAATATAGATCCTCCTTCATACATACTATTTTATTTTTTGATAGTTAACATAATCAGCTAAATCTAGTATAACATAGAAAGATTATGGCTATTGAAGGACTTATGTCTAAGTCCAACACATTTGTTTATCTTATGGGATAAAATACAGAAAACTTGCACCAGGTAAACAGACTGTCGATATGAGAAGTTTATGTATACTGCATAAATAACTATCGATATCCTGTATGAAAGCAGTTACTGCAGCTAAGGATAGCAGTGAATTCGAATCGCAGTACTTTCGAGATGAAATGTTGTAATAAACAATTAACAAATAAAAAAAATCTGTGCAAAAATAATTTTCAATACATATAATTTTATCACCAAATATTTTTTTAAAAACATTTGAATTTAAATGCGAAATATTTCCATTGAGGCTCCTACCAATACATTAGAATGACAACCACCGCGACCCACAGACACTCAAAGAAATCCCCGCAGCCGACTTTATAAAATAAAACGAATTCTGCATGAGGCATGAAGTCCCCTTCATGCCTCATGCAGAATTCGAAGGAAGTTTATAAAAGGACTCCAGTTCGATTCCTATAATTATGCAAATGGGAGATCACTTCCTTATGATGTCAGAGAGAGATGCTTCTGCGATAGCGAAGCTTTTTTTTAGGTTTCTTTTTATAAAGTGAATAATTTACAAACAGTCGGAGGGAATTTAATTCCAGATATATATAGCTGTGATAATTTTGATAAACAGCTAAATCTAGTAATCGGAGATTTATGGACTATACTGATAATCTTTTTACTACAGTTCTTATTCCTTATGTCATTATTCAGTAATGTTATTTACCATCAAGCATTTGGAAATAAGAACTAAAGAAATTGAAATTAAATAGAGTTTCTTTTTGAAAATGTGCAAACTTTCTTTTAAAGCTCGTATTGTATATTTTTTTTACTGAAAAATATATATGGAATAAAATATTCATTTCTAATATATATATACACTGAAGTGACAAAAGTCATGGGATAGCAATATGCAAATTTTCAGATGGCAGTAGCATCGCGTAGAACAGGTATAAATGCGCAGTGCTTTCGCAGAGCTTTCATTTCTGTTCAAGTTATTCATGTGAAGAGGTTTTGACGTGATGATGACCGCACGACGGGAATTAACAGACTTTGAACGCGGAATGTTAGTTGGAGCTAGACGCATGGGTCATGCCACTTCGGAAATAGTTAGGGAATTCAACATTCCCAGATCCACTGTGTCAAGAGTGTACCGAGAGTATGAAATTTCAGGCATAACATCCCACCATGGACAGCGCAGTGGTCGACCATCTGCACTTAACGACCGAGACCGGCAACGTCTGCAAAGAGTCGTAAATTCTAACAGACAAGCAACACTGCGTCAAATAACCGCAGAAATCAATGTGGGACATACAAGGGACTTGTCTGTTAGAACTCTGCGGAGAAATTTGGCTTTCTTGGTCTATTCCAGCAGAAGACCGACTCGAGTGCCTTTACTGACAGAACGACATCGCTTGCAGCGACTCTCGTGGGCACGTGAGCATATCGGTTGGTCCCTAGATGAATGGAAAACCGTGGCCTGGTCCGATGAGTCACGATTTCAGTTGGTAAGAGCTGATGGTAGGGTTCGAGTGTGGCGCAGACCCCACGAAGTCATGGACCCAAACTGTCAGCAAGGCACTGTTCAAGCTGGTGGTGGCTCCGTAATGGTGTGGGCTGTTTTTTCATGGCATGGACTTGGTCCTCTGGTGCGACGGGACCGAACATTGACTGGGAATGCTTATGTTCAGCTACTTGGAGATCACTTGCAGCCATTCATGGACTTCATGTACCCAAACAACGAAGGGATTTTTATGGATGACAATGCGCCATGTCACCGGGCCACAACTGTTCGCGATTGGTTTGAAGAACATTCTGGACAATTCCAACGAATGATCTGGCCACCTAGATCGCCCGACATGAATCCCATCCAGCATTTATGGGACATCATCGAGAGGTCTGTTCGTGCCCAAAATCCTGCACCATCAACGCTTTCACAATTATGGACGTCTATCGAGACAGCAGGGCTCAATATTCCTGCAGAAGACTTCCAACGACTTGTTGAGTCGATGCCACGTCGAGTTTCTGCACTTCGACGGGCGAAAGGAGGGCCGACACGATATTAAGAGGTATCCCATGACTTTTGTCACTTCAGTGTATATATATACATATATATATAACTAATTGAACTTGAACATTTCAATTTAATTATATGAAAACATATGTTCTGTCCAATAGATAAGGTGTCTCCAAACGTTTTAGTCTATGGCACATAATATTTTCTCTGAAAATTCCACATTTTTTTGTCCATTGAGGTAATATTAGATTACAACTTTTTCTTTCGCTTTCAACAAATACTAAATTTCCTTTACACTATTTACAAAGATAATAAAAAGAAAATCGAAAAATTATCTTTAACTAAAATTCTAAAAAGACCTTTCAATTTATTTCGTTCACCACATCAACCACCTGAAATCTCCAACGAGTTGTTACGAGTAATCCAAAGACTGCAGTCCGTATGATTTATTTTTGTTTTGTAGTAATTCTATTGGATCGTTCTTTATCAGACACAGGACATCCAGTCCCGAAATTGTAATTACCAACCTTTCTTACGATCGGTAAATTAAAAAAAAAAAAAGACTTCATGTTTTTGTTCGGTATCGGTTTATACTTTTATTGCAAGTTATAGTCTGCGAAATCATTTACTTTTTTTGTGGTACTTGGAAAGAACTAAAGTGGATTTTTATACCGAAAAACTATTACATTGCCTTTGTTAAATATAAAAACACATCAAGATTTCTTCTATTTTTTTGGCCGTTCTTTGCTCTATTGTTTTTTCGTAGTTCACTGCGGGGATTAATAAGAAGGCAAAATCATAAAAATAGTAACAACTTCACAATTTGTAGTGAAGTTCACTAGTTCATAATCTCCAATAACCCTACGCCCTCCGAACTAAAATAAATTGATTTTTGCACTTTATAGTTATTGCGTTGGATGGGTATTACTTTTTTATGATGTACGCGGTATACATTTTTACTGCGAAAAGTCTATTTGAACTTAACTTTTTTTTATTAAACTATAGGATAAAAAAGTTATGTGCTAAGATTTGGTTATTTTTATGTATATTCGAAGAAGATTTTCATTTGGAGATTGCCACTTAGAGATCATTTAAAAAAAATTCATATTCGTTTAAACAGGCATTGAAATACCTCATTATGGTATCAGCAAAAGAGATTTATTTTGGTTGCGGTTCATTAATTTGAATAATTTCTTCTTAAAATCCTAAACGAAAAGTTAGGTTTTTTTTTAACGAAATTTAAGTATTTCAGTTTCTATGAGTTTCATTAAAAATATTCAAATGAATTTTAAATTCCTCAACAAATTATTTTTTCTAAGTTACAGTCAAACCAGTTTTTGTGCGGGGGATAGTGACCGCATAAAAGAAATCGCATAAAAAAAACATCTTCAAACTTCATAAATTGCTATAAAATATTTTGTTTGTTAAATATGTATTTGCAAAATTTTCATTTAAATGTTTTTTTATGCGGCAAATAGAAACCACATTTAAAAAGTGCGGCATAGAATATGTGTATATTAGATGTAGCACTATCTCTCATCTAATAACATTCGTGGTAATGGGTTGATAAAATATCAGGTGTGCCAAATATTGGATGTTGTTTAAATTTGCATGTTATTTTGATAGGCATCTGTTGTTGTCTTTTTAAATTACAATTTTGTAATTAATTTTTATTCATAAAACGCATTTAAACAATTTTTTTAATATCATCATCATCGGCGGCGCATCGTAGCCCCATTGGGGGCCAAGGCCGTCTGGTATTGCCAGATTATGAGACGAGAGATGGTTTTTCTTTTTGCGGGTCAGGGATTTCAGCCCTACACCCAACAGCCATATTAGACCGGGACCTACGGTTTAAAGTGGATTCCAAACCACTACAAACATCCATGACTCCACAGGGACTTGAACCCGAAGCCTGCGGTCCCAAGAGCCAGAGCGCTAGCCACTTCACCTTCAAGAACCTTTTTTATATAACACATAAAAATAATCTGCCATAAAAAATTGGACAAAAACAACCGCACAAAAAAACCGGACTGCTTAAAAACAGGTATTTAGTTTGAAATTGAGATTAATTTATTTTCATTTATAAAACTCTGTTTTGTAGACATTCCAAATATATAATTTATGTTTTTTATTATTAAAAAAACAGCTCTCAAGGTTTAAAATTCTGGCTTAACACTCTTTCTGGGAGGTAAAGAATAGCGACTGAGAGACTTTGAAATGCCTATTTGGAGGCTTCAAAATCTCTTGGTTCATCCCTGATAACGTTGAATCTGCTCCGAATATATGGATCTATCAGTGAATAATTTCAATTCAGTGTATCCGGTATTTGACCATGTTATATTGCTTGAAGAAGGTAAACTTTACAGATCGTCGAAGAGGCTATGTTATTTGGTTTCGAAGAAAAAGTTGGAGCATTCCAGCATTCTAACAAATATTCTGCCTATAAGGGTAAAAATGTGACAATTAATCGTCAGGGTCAGTGGTCTGAGGTGGGTGTTATGTCAAGTAAGCTGGATGGAACGATCCAAGTGTTTCAAGAAGTTCAGTGAACTCTCATTGATCATATCTGCATTGTCTGAGCCGAGACAAGTCTGCGCTGAGGAGGAATTTATCTGGCAATTCCTCTCTTATTCAAGCAGACACTGATGTGATTATATCTGGACATCTCTCGAAATGTAGTGGTTTGCCATCCTTTGATTGGTGTGTGGTTTGCCATCCTTTGATTGGTGTGTGACAGTTGATATCGGATTACGTTGCAAGAAAGAGTGAAAGTGCAATCTTTGTTCCGTTCTGTAAATGTCACACATTAGGAATCAGTCAATATTAAGTACAAATTCCAAACTGCTGAAATGCATCTGAGACAAATCCACATAACATTATATTTTCTTAGAGGATTCTAGCAATTTTTTTTTTTTTTTTGTATTAATGTAGGTGATTGTAAAATATATTCACTCTGTAATTGCCACATTTTTTTTCATTGAGTGAATATTAGATTTGCACCTGATAATAGGGATAACAGTAGTTCATTTCGTAAGGGTTAAAATTAGGAAAACTCCCATCAGGCAGCTTGTTGATTAAAGATACTTACTGTCGCTGTCGTTTCATTTAGTATTGAAAACAGCGACCTTAAAACCCTAACAAAATGCTTTAATTACAAAAATAACTGAATCTAAAACGAGTATATACTTGAAAATATTGTAAACGAATGCAATGTCTCTTATTGTAGGCGATTTCTCTTATACTGGAGTTGGAAGATTTTTTTTGCTTCTTCTTTTTTTCTTTGATTATGTTGTTGTGACTAATCCTCAGTGTCTGGCAGCCAGGGACAGACAACTCCATGAGTAATCTACTCATGGATAGAGGGAAAGCTCCTATTGTTGCTGCTGTTGTTGTGGTAGAAGTCTGATTTGACTCCGAGACTGAAGGAGGGAGGCAGTGCATTCTGGAAGGACTTTTAGGGGAAACTATCTCGCATTTACGTATCGTATGGGAGAAAAACTCCCACCAGGTAGTCCACTTAACGGAGCAAGATGCTGAACATCACAAACGCCATCGAGCCTCCTCGTTTTTTGGAACAGTGTCTACAACAATGTCACCAGCAGATTGGACTTGAGCCGTAATGCTCACAAACGGTACAAGGTACCACTGAGCTACGAATTGGGTATTCTTTGATTCTAGATTTTTTTTCTGACTTCAAAGTAGAAACAGTCGAAATTGTCTAGAAAAAAAATTTCCCCAGTTTTTGGAATACGTTTTTATGTGTTTCTAGAACGGAGAGATTTTATTTTTTAGGGATAACTTTATCTATAGATCAATAATACATCTCCCGTTACAACACTGTTTAAAGTGAAGTGCAGTTACAGGAAATAAATCACTTTCAATGTCTTACACAAAAGATTAGACAAGAATTTGCGAAGGAGTTGAGCGAGAACCGCACATCCATCTCAGACAAAAGCAGCGGCTCAATTTGCAAATGGAAATGCGGCCCCGGGATTAAGGAATTCTCGTTATATGCAAATATTAGATCGCTCTCAATTCTATTTTCGTACGAACGCACCTGAGATGGAGAAAGATAGTTTTGATTTTTAGGACATAGAAAACGCTGGTGAATTTCGTAGCTTAACTTTAAATATTTCCGGAAAGAAACTGTTTAGAAAATGCTCTGTAATGGGAATAGTTGAACAGAAGAAAAATACTCGAAATAAACGCACGTTGAACATTTTAACGGATTGCCAAAGGAAAATGTCAGAGGTAAAGCGATATAGAAAGGTTAGAAAGGGAATTGAAGAGTGGTATCTGAAGTAAAATACTATATTAATTAAGGAATGGAATTTTAATGCACTTTTTGGAATTTTATAGAGTAAGTTTTATTTTTTAAAATTTATTAGCCAATCGTTAATGAATATGAGCTAATAAATTTATAAGAAAGATTCAGTAACTACAATAATTTGTCGAAATTTTTTAACTACGTAAAGTGTAAGAAATAAAAGATTGTTTTGAAGTTTGATGCTATTTGTACATAAGCAGACTTATTTAAATATTTAATAAGTTCTAAAATTTTGCGTGCCGGTCTTAATATATTAGAATACCTGTTGAACTTAAGTGAAATGTTTGATGATGAATCTGTGGTTCCGAAACATTTACAGATTAAATATCAATCAATTGATATACCATGAGGTGTTCTATCGTGATGGTTGATAGATCACGAGCTGAGAAATGTCTACTCCAATGAGAAGTGAGGGAAGCTGAACCCTACTCTCTTGACGGATTGTTTCAAAAGGAGTTTTTTTTTTGGTGAAGAAAGGAGAGAATTCTGCGATGAGTCGGCCAAAAGTGCTATTTTTTTTTCTAAGTGAGCCTCTTGTGGTTTCGTAAATCACGCCGTGCGATAGTTAAGGTCTAGCGCAGATCAGGTGCTTATAACTCTGAAAATCTCCGAAGTTGGAGGGAACTGCACTTGTGTATCTAATTTTTTATCCTTAGTTTTCCTTTTTTTGTAAATAGGGTTCTGTATATAATATATATATAAATTATGTTCGTAAAAAAAAATTAAAGCCCATGAATCTGAAAGTGGCTGTCTTCTTGAAGGCGTTATAGGTCTAGTATAGGCCGAAACGTTACATTATATATGCCATTACCATCATCATCAAATATCCTCGCTTCTAAAAACAGTCGTGTTATTGTACAACGATTACTTGTACCTTGCCTGCATATAAAATTCTTGAGCACTTGAGAATTGTGAGAATTTTCATGTTATTGTACAGAAAAAAATTCTAATCCTTAATAATCTTATCTCCTTCGCACAAAATCCATTGCATCAAACTGAATTAATGCTAACTTTGCTTCTCTCTTTTTTATGTCTAGTAAAACTAATCACCTTTCTGTAATTATCCTTAAGACCAAGAGGGAGAGCATTTATCGGAAAACATTTACCTCTCCAAAGTTTGCATCCACTTTGAGTGATTCAATGACAGAGAACCGTTCAGGAAGAACTGGAAAGTCACATAAATTAACTTCCAAGTTCGGAGACATGAATTTTCGTTCCAGAAAAATCATCTCCTATCGCAACAAAGTATTATTGCATTATGAAGAAAGCGAAAATGAAAGGTTCTTTCTTATTAATGGTCTGGATGCACCTGCTAAGATGGTTAAAAACATTTGTGTTTTGATAAATGTGTATTTCTGTGACGCGTAATTGCTTTCTGTAACTTATTTTTTAGTTGGCAAAGCTTAATTAAATAGGATTTACTTAGTTAATTGTTTATTCCGTGCATTACTGTAATATTTCATTAATGTGTTTGTAATTTGGTTTAAATGGTTTTCTGTTATATGGAAGAAGTTATGAATATTTTTACTCAAATTTCTTTCATGGTCTTCACTATATACATATAGTGTCAGTTATTTTAATTACTGTGAAAATTAATGATTAATATTATGTAATATTGAAAAATGTCTCTATTGGATAAAATGCACAACATCATTTTATTTATTGTATAAATGTTTCTTCCCAATTAGTGATAATGTAATTAATAATTTTACGTGAGAATTTATTAAAGATTTTACTACATATATCTCTTATAGTTTCACACTATACATTATTTTAATTACTGGGAAAATTATTATGGAATATTGAAACTTTTTTTATTGTAGACAATTCATAACACTTTTTAATTTACTTAATATAATTTTCTGTACAGTTACACAAAACTGGACACAGCGTTTTGGCTTTGCAATCCCAGGCTGTTGGTTCGACACTAGGCAAGGCATGCCGAATCCAAAACTTCCATGCCTATGCTGAGGAAGGTCACGATATATCTGTTGGTTGGGGTGTCCTTACCTTTGGCTCGAAGAGAAGGGTGCGAGACGTTCAAAATTAAAATGGCATGAATGCAATTGTACTAGATTCCCCGTCGAGAATCTTGGATAAAATTGAATCCACTACATCTCTGTGTTTTTAGTGCTCAATAAGTTGAGGTCAAAATTTCAGGTATTCGAAAATGACAACTGTGTAGGTTTTAACATTATAGGATAGAGTTAATTTAAAATATTAAACAAAAATTGCATGTGGTATCGATATATGTATAAACAGAGATTTTGAATGCAAAAATTACATAGCAGAAATGAATTATACATATCATGTTAAGTTTTTCTAAATAAATAAATAAATAAATAAATATATAAATACATAAATAAATACATATATATAAATACATAAATACATATATATAAATACATATATATATATATATATATATATATATATATATATATACAAAGTATGAAAATAAACATTGTTTATACTAAAAAGTATATTAAAATACATGACTATCACTGAATGTAAACTTTTGATATTTTGTGAATTATACAATTAACATTGTAATGAATAATTGACGATAATATTTTTGGCTTATATTAGTATAATAATATTGGTTTTCCAAACATTAGGAAAATAACAGAAAAATTGTGATTACTTGGTCAAAAATAAGTAAATTTTAATAGTTATGCAAGTCTTAAGTAACAGTAATGTTACAATAAAATAATGTTGCATTAGATTTCAACATTCAGTCTAGTGGAGCTGCAATAGTCAATGTGTTCTTAACAGAAAATAGTCAACAGTGCTTGCAAGTAAAAACTGAGTAGTGAAATTTTCAAGATAGTTATGTTTTAGATATAAGCATGCAACATTATTTATGTGAACAATTAAGATGACTAGCCGCTGGGAGCACAGAAATGATCATAATCAATTTTCTGCAACAAGAGTGTTGAAACTGCATTCTTCTTGGATTCACGGATTGCATAATGATTCTAAGAAGATAATCGAAGCCTAGAATGTACAGCGGAGTATACCTTAAATATGCAAGTGCCGCAGATGAACGCTATTTGCAGCTAAGTGAAAAATGGAACACAACATTTATACCAACCTACATCAGATCTTCTCTTGCAGAAGTCACTCGTATTCAGATTAATTGTGCTTAGAAAGCTTCATGAAGGATGGTTGCATACATTAAGTCTAGCATTCTGTTTACTTCATGCTTGGCGCATGTAAGGTGTGCTTACGTGGGGAAGTATACCTATAAATGGTCTCACTGGCTTGATTCAAGAGGCACCACTACAGCTCAGTTATACAAAGAAGACATTCTTTATCCAATTGTCAGTCCTAAAGCAGATGTAGTAAGGGGCTCTTTTATCCTACAAGATGACAATGTTAAACCACACAAAGGGGGGTTGGTAAATTACATTCGCAAACTATTCTTTGTATGATTTACGGATTTCTATCGATTGAACATATTTTTGAAGGTCTAGAGAAACGTTGTACTTCAATTATCTCTCACATGCAAACTTTCTTGTAAACTTTTTCCCACATGTAAATATATGTTCAACAAAAAGAATGTAATATATATGGCATTAAAAATCGTGGTGAAAATAGCATCATTAATTTTTGAAATTTGCGCAAGCCATTATGGACAGCCTATCTGAGGGTAGTTTTCGAAGGTTTCCTTCTCTAAGACACATGAATGTGGAACACTGTGTGTAGAACTCGTGTTCCATAAATTATGTGTATGTGGAAGGCGGTGATTATCTTCATCATCTACTTTTTATGTCATAGTGCAACAGGATGTTTCCAATAAATAAAACTTTATCCAATATTTTAACTGACCCAGAGCCATAAAGAACCTTGTGGTACGTCGCATTTATCAATCTAAATGAATATTCTTCTCACAGAAAAAGAAGAAATGATGCATTGCAGCCCATAAAAGGTCAACATGTTTATGGCATTAGTTTAAAATCAAATAAATAATAAACTATTCTTAGAGAGAATTTCAGTAAGTTTTACAAAAGAATAGAGCAAGCCTTAAGGGGAACACTTAGAAGGCACTCCCGCGTCACAAATAATAAAAACAGAGTTCCTTTCGAGACCGGGAGGAAGATTTACAAGCACTCAGGGCCCCATACAAACTCAAATTTCACATTATAAAGGGAGACAAAAGGCGAAAGATATTTTCTTCTTCGAATGGAACATAAATTCCGGTCAAATGTCAAAGAAAGGTATAAAAATAAACATGCGAACAGTCCGCGAGACGGTTCAGTTACAGGGAAAGGTTTTTCAGTTTCTGCGTAAATCTGATAGACTGTTGAAAAAGTTTACTTGCAGTGTTTCTGATGCAAAATGTGCAACCATCAATGCTTAGAATAGATTCGTATGTGTGCATAATGTTTAGAAGAAGAAAAAGTGCATAATATTTAGTAATATTGCATAGTTTTTTTTCGTTCAATATTAGTTGTGAATTGTAATAATTAAAAGTTATCGATGATTTTTTAGTTTTGTGGCTAATTGTTTTGTCGTATATAAATAGGACACTTATTAACGCTATGTTATCGAAAATCTAATCAAAATCTGCGTTATTTCCCTTAAAAAATGTTGAATTTTAGATAAATACAACTAAATTGGATATTTTAGAAGAGTAAATGATCGCGAAGCTATCATTATGCTCATAATTTCTTAAAATGAAATAAAAGTTTGGATATATAAAAACATGATTAATAAAAATTAGAAAAAAATGCTTAACATGGAGAAAAGAGAAAAAAACAACATACATAATAACAATAATAATAATGAAGAATATTGCCTGAGAAGAAAGCAATAAAATTTTTTTCAAAAGATGAGCTGGAACGATGAACAAACGAATGAAATAAAAAAAGGACAAAATGGATATTGCAATTAATAGGTTTTATATTGCAATTAAAGGTGGTTTTAAGTTCTATTCCATTTTGAAGTTGCGTAGGGATAGTTGTATCTACTATTACACTGAGTAAAAATGGTTTGAGCTTTAATGATCGTGTTATTATGATTACTTATATTACAAAAGAATTTTCTAGAAAGTTTAGTAATATGGGATATATAGTTTCAATATTAAGGTCGTTTTGAATGGTAGGGTTACGTACCTACCCGGGAGCACTAGTGATAAACCGAAGTAATTTATTTTGAATTATTTGTACTTGATTTTTATTAGATTTTGCAGTTATACCCCAAATTGCGGCTGGATAAGTATTTAGATAAATAGATACAGACAAATATATAAATCTAATTAGTATATGAAATATGCGCATTTCATTTTCTGTTTTGTTTTTGGTTTTCATTTAATATATTTATCTAAAATGTATTTTCGTTGAATTTAAAATTTATATTTCAAATCAGAATGATTGGATAAAAAAAAGGAAAAATGGCATAATTTTTATTTCAAACTTTCATTATTCTTTTTAGATTAAAATTCAAATTTATGTATGGATCAGCCATAAAAACAATACATAAAACAAAAACAATGCACATTTAACTCTTAAAACAAATCAAAATAGGGCAAAATATCTATCTTAAGAAAAAGGAACTCAGTTAAATAAACTTCATGAATTTCTTTTTACAAAAAATATTGTTTAAAATACTTGTATTTATAAATTCATTGTCGTTAAAGTATTACTAAAAATATCTTATAATCTTAAATATCCAATTTTCTAAATGGAGAATGATTTGCGATATTACTTTTTTATATCATGAAGATATACTTAAAATAAGAATTATAACCGAAGTTCCAGACTTATTATATAATAAATATTTTTAAAACGGTATATGAAAAATAATATATTTAAAAAAAGGATCTATCTATCTATTTGATCGAATACCAAATGCTGTAGTAATAACAGTTGCTTTTATATATTCAAGCAAAACATTACAAAATATAATTGCTTTGCATACTAACATAGAAATAAACAAATGAAGGTTTCTATTATTAGTATAATGGTTGTGCCAGCTTGTTAACATAAAAAAGAATAATGGATAAATAAAAGCAAGTAGGGTGTGCTACAATCACTAGATTGAAAGTTGAATAGATTCGTTCGTCATAATTTGAAGAGTGTTTCACATTCTACAGTTAAATTGCTGGGTTGGTTTTAATCGGGGTTTTTTGTTTTACAGCATGAAACGACATGAAAAATGACTCATAAAGCTTAGCATAAAAATGCAAGGAGGTGTTTCTCATTTAAAAATGAATTTTGTAGGTTAATATGAGGATGCATAAGTAGGAGAAATATTTTTATGAATTAGATTAATATTTGTGGCTATTTTGTCATGAAAGAAAGAAGATATTTTGCAATTATTCTTCATATTGCTATCAGCAATCTTTAGTCTTTAATGTGACATCAAAAAGTATTCACAAGCACCGTTTTTGATGTAATCGATTTCAGATTTGCTTTTCTGATTGATGTTGTAGAATTGTACTTTAACGAAAAAGTACATTCAGCCATCTGCAGGATGATTATATTTAAAGTCTCACTTTCAACATGCTGTAAAAAAAGAAACACTCGTCACAATGAGTTCAAATATGTTCATTTCAAATTTGAAGAAAGGGGAAACTGTACATCATCAAAAAAAAATCCAAATTGTATTAACAGATGGCCCTATAAGCGGCATAAAGAGGCTGCCAGTGATATTTTGAATCGAAATGAGAACGTATTTGGCATGAGTTGCACATTAAACCAACTGTAGTGCCCAATGTGCTGGATTGTTTCGGTTTTTTGAAGGTAAAATGACTTCCAAGTCTTTCAACAGTTGTGACATTTAGTGGGAAGCCCATTCACCACGACAAGATCCCATCAAGTTGGACGGGAAAAATCGGGGGAACTTTTTTGATGCCATGCCGTTTGCCCCTTCTAGTATCTTCAGCTCAAATTTGAACTCATTGTGACGAGTGGTTATTTTTTGACAGTATTTTGAGAGAGGGACTTTAATTAAAATCAGCCTGTAGTAAACTAAAAATTAGGATGCCAGAAAATTCTAAATTTCAGAAATACAGATTTTATATTTTCAGTGTAAATCAGCTTATACATTATGGTGTGTTTAAGTAAAAAATATTGCCGCAAATATTTTCATCTTATAATTTATTATACTTTTGTAAAAAAAAACGTAGATGACTTATTAATCAAAGGTAATTTTGAAAACTTTTTGAATTTAAGTGACATTTTTTCAATATTTAATTTTGTTGTTGTCGTCTCCAAGTTACCACACATGCTATCTGTGAATAACTAAACAAAGCATGACACTGCAGGGCAATACATATACATAAATATATGCATGTTTGTACATAATATTTCATTCTGACAAGATTTCCCCCATACCGAGTACCTTTTACTTTGCAAGTTTTACTTGAGAGTATTCTGTCAATGCTGGTTGAAGTGATCGTTCCCAAAGGTGATAATTAACAAAACGCAGCAGAAAACCCTGTTGTGTCGATCTCCACCAGAAGAGAGACAAGCGTGCTGCCGGTGATAGATTGAGACGCGCATTGATTGCACAGACACAAATAAAGAACCTTCTTCCCAATGCCCTTGTTTACGATAATTGTCAGCAATTATCACTGAAGACCATTTATCGGCCGGGGGTGATAAATTACGGCCTGCCACTCTTAGTCTCTGAGGATTCAGGGCAGGTAAGCCAACAGGCAAATTTTGTTGGGCATGCATTTTTGATAGAAAAAAATGCAAACGATGAAAATGTTTACATGTGTTTCTTCTTTAAATACTCATTATTTATATCTACTCTTTTATTTCATTATTTACATTTTATTCTCTTAATTTGATTCTTTTTTTTTTCATTCTATAGTACTATATTGGCTGGTATCGAGAGAGTTGTCTCCCCTTGTCAAATAGACATCTTTGCTGATGACATTATCGTTTGGGACCACAATTCGGATTTAACTAAACTAGAAAAAACACTCAACGACACCTTGGAGAAAATTCAACACTTTGCAGATGAGCATAAATTAGCTTTTAACACAACCAAATCTATAAGTTGCCTCTTCACAACTAACAGACACTTGTTCAACTATCAGCCAAAAATTTTTCTAAAGGGACAATTACTAGACTCGACTAAAACTCCTACCTATCTAGGGTTTACTCTAGATACTGAAATTAACTGTAGTAAGCACATTAACAGACTCTGTGAGAAGGGTAGGAAAAGGCTTCAACTACTAAAATACATCTCTGGAAGAGATTGGGGAGCCGATGCAGGCACACTAAAGATCACTTATACTGCTCTTATAAGGCCAATCCTTGAATATGGCTACCAGATCTATCAAGTTGCTGCAAATACTAACCTAAAAAAACTAGAGAGAATACAATCTAGTGCTGCCAGAATTATCACTGGTCTCAGGCACAGTTGTCCCTATGATATTGCTTGTTATGAGGCTGATCTTCAGCCCCTCTCCTTGAGAAGAGAAATAAATATGGCGAAGTATGTCGCAAAGCTAAAGAGTTTTAAGCTTTATAACAAATCATCTAACCTTTTATCGAACTGGACGAATAACCAAAGATTAAAAAAGGACAGCCCTTTGGGTTTAATATGGAAGCAGGGATTGGCAGATATTGAAGTCGAGCCCAGTGTTCCTTTTAATCTACTGACACCTACTACTGTACTTAGTAATGTAACTTTTAATGAAGACTTGAAAGTGAAATTTATCAAACACGAAGAACACCCGGAGTTGCTGCGTCACTTGGCTTTCGAAATCATCAATAACATTTCTCCTCGGGCCCTGGTTATTTACACTGATGGAAGCAAATCTGACTCTGGAAGAACAGGTAGCGGAATTTTTATGAAGACAAGTACAGGAGAATTTAGATATCGTTTTAGAAACCCGGACCACAGCTCAGTATTCCGCTCAGAATTAACTGCTATAAGCGAAGCTCTGAATCTAGCTTTAGACTTTAAAGTACCTGATGTTTGGATTCTGACTGATAGTAAGAGCTCAATACAGTATTTGAAAGATTGGCCAAGCATCTTGGACAAATTGGGGCAGGATATAGTTTCCAAACTAGCTGTTTTGGACCAGATCGGATCGGTGTGCTTGCAGTGGATTCCCTCCCATGTGGGCATCTACGGAAATGAAATTGCTGATCTGCTCGCTAGGGAAGGTTGCGAACTTCCCAAAGCTTCTTCTTCCAATCTGTTAGCTTCAGAGGTTCATTCCATGACTTTAGCCAGAGTGAATACCTCATGGAGGTCGCCACCAATTCATGCATGTTACGCCGCTAAATATCCTGGTATGTTCATGCAGTGCTCCTGTCCTAGACCTGCTCAAACGGCGTTAGCTAGACTAAGGACTGGCCACATTAAGAGTTTGACCTTCAATGGAGACGAGAAGACATATGCCCTTTGTCATTGTTCGACCATCGCATCTCCCTTTCATCTCATAGATTGTATTGGTGCCTCTGTGAGGCAACTGTTGAATGAGGGGAGGACAGTTTACGATCTATTGATGCAGCATGATCTACTGGACTTGGTTTAGGATTCTAAATCAAGGGGATAAGCAACAACAACAACAACAACATATTGAAATTAATTTTATTTAAATAATAGAATTTATTTTTACCACAGTTGTTGTTCTAATGCAGCTGGCCATACATAGACTGTTAATCTTTATGCCATAAGCAAGGGTTGCACCGTTGTTACTCATTGAGCACTACCCAGGGAGCACGTGCAGCTTGAATATAGGCTACAGACGCAAGTAACACTACTCCATTTTTTTACCACAGTAAGAATACCGTAATGGACAAGTATGGAAGGACCTACGTTTGGGACGCAATTTGTAGTAGATGTCCTCGTTTTGTTGGTTTCAGTGTGATCAAACCGAGTCCCAAGTACATTAGTACATTTATTTTTTACACGCACACAAGTATGACATTAATACCAGAATGAACTATAAACATTATTTAACACACTAGCATATTTATCGATATACAATAAAAGATGAATGGAAGGATTCCACTAAATGCTCTTGGGCTGAGAGATTGTTATTTTGGGTTAGTAGCGCCTTGGGTCCTCGCGGGCGAGAGGTTCGATGCCAATTAAACTTGACGTCGCAAGGGGCGCTCTTGCAGTGCGTAAGAGGAACATGGTTACAGGGGGAGCCATGGCTACTTATTATTAACTGGCTATACTTTTTTTTTGAAGGAAATAAATGGTACCGTAGGATTTTGTTAATTTTTATCAATATTTGAAAGAACTGTAACTTTAAAATAAACATCTGTCTTAAGCCAGGAGATTCCTGGCAGTTAGCTCTTCATTCTATAATAAAAGATCTTGAATAAAAACCTGATAAATGTTACCGATCATTCAAAGGAGCATATGAACAGTTTAAGCTATTCAAATGATAAGCATTTGTCGCAGAAATCGATGTGGATTTCAAATCACTCCTTTGCTCCTAATTGCTCCTGAAATTTCAGGTACAAGCTTAAGTTCGTTTTTTAAGTTGGCACACATTTCTGTACTATATATTGTTAAATATATAATGTAAAAAGATAAAAATTAAAAAAAATAAGTTACAAAAATGTATGAAATTGCATGGAGTCTAATATCAAAAAATGATCGCCAAAACAATCTCTCAACTGATGGTTATTTTTTCCTCGTTGAGTGCTTGACAATCAGGCCATTTTCAATAAATGGTTTCAGAACGCTGAATAAGTTGAATCTACAATTAGTTAAGTTTATTTATAAAATTTGAAGAAGGGAGGGAAGAAATTAAACTCCCAAGAGAGGTAGGTAGTCTCTGGTATTGCTCAATCTAAATTGTTACAGTCAAATCGATTTCTGATTGGAGAAGCTTTTTACTTATAAACTTACTTATCTTTTTATTTACTTATTGACGGCATTACTTTCATAATTTATTTTAATCTTGATAATTATTGTATATCGTTCAAACACCTTTTTTGATAATAAAAAAATCTGAATCTAATTAAAATGTATTCTGTTACAATAAGAATCATTTTAATCTCAGGAGCATGTATACTAAGATTTGTGTTTTGATTCTTTTTCCCGTTTTTTCTCTGCATCAAATGTAATTTATCTGCGTTCATTATTAATTTATTAAATATATAGGTTTTTTAAAATTCTTAGTACAAAATTAATCTACTTTTATTTATATTTCATTCATCTCCCCAAAGTGTAAAAGTAATTTATTTACTATATGTTTACACAGTCATAATAGTTAATGTAATATAATTTAATCTTTAAATTATATTAAGTTAATTATTACTCATACGGCAACTTGCGTATCATTACAATACTTGCATTACAATAGATTAAGATTTTTCTTTTATAATGTACATAAAATTATATTTTATGCAGAGTGTTATTTGTCTGTTATTAATTATAGTCAGAATTATTTTTATATTGTTTAAAATATCCGATTGAAGTTTAATGGAATTAATTTTAATGAAAAAATAATTTTCTTTGATTTCTTGAATTTTTTTAAAATTTTAATTAAAATTTTTTTTTAAGCATTTGAAATTGAATTGTGTTAAAATTTTGAAATTAAAAATTTTTCTTGTTCTTTGATCATGAAGTCGTTAACCAATAATCTTATATTGAACATTGTTTTCTGGGTAAAACAGCTATTGTTAGTTCGGTAACATTTGGGTAATGCTAGCATTTGTGCAGCGCTTGCCTTAAAGCCTCCAAGACCAAGTTGTCTAAGTGTTTGCCAGCAGCATTAGAAAGAAAAAAAAAACTTTAAACAGTTTTATCTTATTTATTTATTACTTTTTTTGCACATAAGTGGTTGTCCTATGTCATTTGTATTTCGATTTTAACAATTTTTTTAACCTTTTAAGAATTTTTATTGTTAATAACTTGGTTTCACTGGTACATCTCTAATAAAGTAAATTAATAATAATACTTTGAAGTAAAATTATAATGTTAAATTATATTGTTGTTAAATACATATTTATTATAAATATGATAATATAATAAAATATATATAGAGGGAGAATTTGATGTGCATCTTATTTTATGTCGAATAATATTTGTCAATTATAAAAAAGAATCATTTAAATTTTTGTTGCATATATATTTATGTGCGTGCATATATATATATATATATCACAAATATATAAATATTTTATAATTCTATGTATTTTTATATTTTATTTATTTATTATATTATGTATTTTCATATTTTTATGACTCCAAAGTTTAATAAAATGAGATTTTTTTTTAAATTTACTGAAACGAGACAAAATTACATATTTACAAAATGATTCTGTTAGAACAGGTCTTCTTTATATGTTTCAGATATTCAATCTGATAGTAAAAATGCCAGATTATTTAAAATTTAATTTAGCTAAAACAATTTCAGAATTTTATTCTCCTAAACATTAATATTTTATAAATCTATTTTAAATATTCACGGTTATTTTTGTTTTCATCTCGTTTATATCCACTTAAGATAAGACATAAAATGTAAAAATATAAATGACGATTGAAGGCAATTTACCTTATTGCTGGCGTTATTTCAAATTCGAGAAACGGAAAATACACCTTACTTTGATTGCAAAGAAAAGAAAAATAAAGATTGTTTTCAGCACTTCTTATAAATATTCAGTTTCATGTTTACCTTAGTAACGGTTGATCATAAACTAGTATTGTTGTTTTTTCTCTTCTGCATGTAATTGTGTTTTACGTTTTTGCTTGCCTTTATAAAATAAAGTGCCGATCTTTCTATCGTTGTTTTTAAATTGTGTTTGTAAGAAAGATATCATTTTTGATAACTTCAAATAAGATTTGAGAGGATTTCAGATGTCAAGATGTATAAGAAATCTGTAATGATATTTAAGAAAATAGTAAAAGAAGAAGATTTTCAGAATTTCTTTATCATAGACGATATTTTAAGTCCTTGGAAATGATTGTCTCCCACTATTAGAATTGGGAAAAGATGTTTATTTGTTCTATATAGAAAATTATATATTTTGCTTTTTTAAAATTACATACTTGCCAAAGCCTTGGCTTATAATTTTTATTTTTACTTCGCCTATGTTTTTCAACTAACGTTTTGTCCGTTCTTTCTAATTTTAATTTTAATTTTCTTTTTTCATTTTTACAGCATTGAAAATAGTAGACTCCTGCGCAAGTTAGCACAACGCTTGTCACCACATGATTGCTTAGTTGTTTTATTATTAGACTGTAGAAGTATAAGTACCTCTACCACATAAAGAAAAACTACTTTTCTTTTTTAATTTTTAAAGTAGAATCAAATAATTAATTGATAAGTCAAAGTACTCATTTATAAATGTCAAGAAAGCTGTGAAAAGACAATAAAACCAAAATTGTGTAAAGCATGCAATCAATTAATAAGATTTTAGAATTAAAAATGTTGTAATTAAATTTAAATGTCTCTATAAATTTCAAACCACTTCAAATTTCGATGTTTCTTCATCATAAATGGCGCAACAGCCTATGGTGGGCCAAGGCCGTCTGCTGGCTGGCACATTTCTAGTCAGGAGATGTTTTCTTTTTACGGGGTAGTATTGTCAGCACTACGCCCAACGCTCTACAGTCATATTAGAGCGGGACTTTCTGTTTAAGGGGGATTTGAAAAAAACACAAACATCCACGGCATTTCCTGGAGTCGAACCCAAAACCCGTGGAACCAAGCGCTAGTCGCTCGGTCATGAGGCCCCTAATTTCGATGTTCACTTAAAGGGAATTTCCTCAATTCCCCTGTGACTATTTAAATACCGAATGTGAAGAGAAATGATCATATAATTACATTATGGCCTATCATTTAGAGGTACATCTTTGAATAGGTCATATTTATAGAATTGCAAATGCTTTATAGTATTTTATAGAAGACAAAGATAAATCGCAATAATTTTCAACCTGATACTAATGCATTAATAATTACATATTATTTATACCATAGCAGCTTCTAAATACAACCCTCTATAAAAAATTACTTCTATCCACTTTTTTCCATTTCCACAATCCAGCCATACTTTTTCCAAACACAAGCCCGGAAGAATTCCACTAGCGCATTTCTCAATTGATTTCAATAAACGCGAAACCAGAGGAAGATTTTCGATTATCGGAATAGTTCTCCGCGAACTCTGGAAGGCAGGGGATATTATCTGAAGAGGAATCCTTCAAATTCTGATGAAGTATTTGTCCATCTCGGATGGCCTTCATCGATTGAGTGGTCATTGTTCTGTAGAGGAAGCATTCAGTTGGACCGACATTCACTTTTCCTTCCTCTTCTTTTCTTATCTAAATATGCTGTCATCTCCCTGGGAGTTGAGGATACAGATGGATATAAGTTTTCTATCCCAATGATTTCTATGGCAGAATAATCTTCGCACAGAGAGAGAGAGAGATAAAAGTTAGTTGGCAAGAAGAAATAGTTTTGTTATATTTCTTTCTGTAAAACACATTAGAGATTATTACCATTAACTATTAATTACAGCTTCATGAATGACTATTAGCTTGTGATGTATATTAAGTATAAAAAAGCCATTGCAGAATTTTTAATCAATGATTTATGATCCACTCCTGCGAATGAGGAGATGACCGACTTTTATGTGTCTTTCTAATCTTTGATGCATGTTTCAAGGACTTTTCCTACTTGATTTCGTTCTGTGTTACTGATTCTTTGGTTAGTTTGGGGCTATTACTACTACTACTACACCACACCACATCATTGAGCTTAGAGCGGAGTTGCCCCTTTACAGTTTGGAAATGATGTGGGGAATAAGAAGAGCTTTGTGACGCTTTACGGCCATTTGAGATCGGGACCTACAACTCAAAGTGGATTCCGAACCACTAAAGACTCCCATGGCACCAAATGGGATTCAAACTCGAAACCTGTGGTACCACGCCTCAGAGTGCTAGCCACTTGGCCATCAGGCCCCTAATTTCGATGTTGACTTAACGGATTTTTCCTCAATTCCAGTGTAACTATTTAAATACCAAATGTCAAGAGAAATGCCCATATAATTAAATTATGACATATTACTTTGAAACACATCTTTGCGCAGGTCATATCGTTATGCAGAATTGGAAATGTTTTATGGTATTTTATAGAAGACAAAGAGAAATCGCATTCATTTCCAACATGATTCTAATGCTTGAATAATTGTATATTATTTATACTATAACAATTTCTAAAAACCATTCCTTTATAAACGATTACTTCTATCTTTTTTTACATTTCCACAATCCTGCCATACTTTTCCCCCAAACACAGGGCAAGGCAAACAAGGGAAGAATGTACACTTCCTCGATTGATTTCAATAAACGCCTTCGGCGTCCACTTCCTCCGAGGAAGACTTCCGATCATCGGAATAGTTCTGCGCCAACTCAGAGGATCCGAGAAGGAATCCCTCCAATTCTGATGAAGTAGTTGTCCATCTCGGATATGTCCTTCATCGATTGGGAGGTCGTTGTTCTGGAGAAGAGGCATTCAGTTGGACCGACATTCACTTTTTTTTCTTCTTCCTCTTCTCTTATCTTATCTAAATACGCTATCATCACTGTCTAGGAGTTGACGATACAGATGAAAATAAGTTTTTTATATCTCAATGATTTCGATGTCAGAATAATCCTCGCAATAGAGAGATAAAAGTCTCTTGGTTAGAAGATATAGTTTTGCTATCTTTCTAGTTTCTGTAAAGCAAATTAGAGATTATTATCATTACTGTTAATTACAGCTTTATGAATGGCTATTAATTTGTGATGTATATTAATTATGAAAAAGCCCTTGCAGAGTTTTTAGTCAATGAGTTATGATCCCTTCATGTTAATGAAGAGATGAACGGCTTTTATGTGTGTCTCCTGTCGTTGATGCATGCTTCAAGGTCTTTTCCCTGTTGATTTAAATCAGGGGCTGTTTCTTAGTTGTTAGTTTCGGCTATTATTATACCACACAACTATGCCTAGACCTGAGTTGCCCCTTTACAGTTTATGAATGATGTGGGTGAGAAGAAGTCTGAATCGGCTCAGTGACGCTCTACGGTCATGAGACTGGGATCTAAGGCTTAAAGTGGATTTCGAACAACTAAAAACATCCATGGCACAGCGCCATAGCGCCAGAATGTTAGACATTCGGCCATCAGGCCCCTAATTTCGATGCTTAGTTAAATGATTTTTCCTCAATTCCAGTCGGGCTATTTAAATACCGAATGCCAAAAGACCTGGCCATATAATTAAATTATGACAAATTACTTTGAAGCACATCTTTCAACAGGTCATATCTTTATGTAGAATTTGAAATGCTTTATAGTATTTTATAGAGTGTTTGGTTTGTCGCTCTACGGTCATCTTGTGCACACTTTAGGCTAAACAGACCGGGACCTACAGTTTAAATTCGATTCCGAATCACTACAAAGATCCATGGCACCTGCCGGGAATCGAACCCGAAACCTGTGGTACCGAGCGCCAGAGCGCTAGCCACTCGGCCATTCAGGCAAGTATTGCACAGAAGAGAAAAATCGCAATAATTTTCAACTTGATACAAATGTGCGAATAATTATATATTATTTATACTATAAGACACTTCTTAAAACCAATCTTTTATAAGAGATTACTTCTATCCTTTTTTCCCATTTCCACAATCCAACAATACTTTTCCCCAAACACGGGCCCTGAAGAATTTCACTTCCGCACTTCCTCAATTGATTTCAATAAACGAAATCCCCTTCCGCGTCCACTTCCTCCGAGGAAGACTTCCGATCATCGGAATAGTTCTGCGCCAACTCAGAGGAGGATATTATCCGAGGAGGAATCCCTCCAATTCTGATGAAGTAGTTGTCCATCTCGGATATGACCTTCATCGATTGAGAGGTCGTTGTTCTGGAGAAGAGGCATTCAGTTGGACCGACATTCACTTTTTTTCTTCTACCTCTTCCTCTTATCTAAATACGCTGTCATCCCTCTAGGAGTCGAGGATACAGATGGAAATAAGTTTTCTATCCCAATGATTTCCATGTCAGAATAATCTTCGCACAGAGAGAGAGAGAGATAAATGTTTGTTGGTTAGAAGAAATAGTTTTGCTACATTTCTTTCCGTAAAACACATTAGAGATTATCATTACTATTCAATACAGCTTTATGAGTGACTATTAATTTGTGTTGTATATTAATTATAAAAAGGATATTGCAGAATTTTTAGTCAATGTTTTGTTATCCTCTCCTGCTAATGATGAAATGGACGACTTTTATGTGTCTTTCCTATTTTTGATGCATGCTTCAAGAACTTTTCCCTGTTGATTTTATCCGGTGCTGTTTCCTTGGTTAGTTTTGGCTGATGGATAGTAGGTCCGGAGTCTTAACCCATGATGTTAGGCTAGATACCTGAAAGCCCAGCCGAGTCAATCACTTATATACTTGTATATGTTCACTTGTAAGAAGGGACAGATAAATCAGTGTGAAGGGATGTCCTTATGTTTGGAAAAGAAATCTTAAGAAAGCAGATGCGATTCTCCGATACCAAACTTTGACTTGTTTTTTTCAAATTCGCTGTGGTCATTATTACGAAAGTTCAGGTACATATCAACTCTAGGTTCAGTGATGCTATATGGCGTAGTAGCATTTAGTTTTGTTAATGGGAGAGTTTCCTTTATCCCTTTTGAATATAAAGCAATTTTTTTCAACCTTTGTTTATTCTGTAATGGTATATAATTCAAGAAATAGAAAAGAAATTTAACTGCTTGAAAACAGGAATTATAAACAAGAATCCTCTGATCCCCTTCCCTAATAACCTAATTCATGTGGTTGTCTATGTTATTTTATTGTTACTAAACTAACATCTCTGAATGTTATTTCATTTATTAATTTTTTTCTGAGAATTGTCAACTCACTTATGGCCGTATATATTTTGCAATTCCTACTGTGTAACATTTTCTTAACAAATAAAATCAGATAACAAAGACTCGATTTTCTATAAAACAAGGATTCTTTGCTTTTAACACTTGGAAAAAGCTTCACTCATTTATGTAAAACTTAAGTCCTGATGATACGATAGTCATATTAATTCTCCAATGAATTGTTTATGGTGGTTATTGTTGGTATATACTTGCAGAAAAGTTTTAAATAACATTATAAAAGTCTTACAGAAAATATATTGTAGAATTCTCGACACAATATTCATGTTAAACAGTTTTTTAATAAAAATTATTATTTATGCGAATTATAGTTATTTTTACATAGTTGTGTTTAATCTTTCTTTTATAAAAAAACTTTTACATTGTTATAACGTATCAATTGTTTGACGAATGAAGAGAAAACGAAAGATGATTTTTTTGTAATAAAGACAAAAATTCTACTTAATTACGTTATTGTAGTGCTCTATATTATATCCAATGACATATAAAAATAGACTTGATTGTGTCATATATAACACAAATACCTAATCATACAGATTGATAAAAAATTCATTTAAAATGAAAAAAATATGTCTCACAAAAGAAGAGAGAAAGAATAAATTTCTAAACAAAGCTGCTCTCTATAGGAGAAGACATCTGAAACTCTATTTTTAGAAGCAGAAAAATTACAGCTACTGAGGGATATATTTAAATAAGAGTTTCTGCCCTTTTATAAGAAGGAAGCCAAGAATAAAAACCGAAGAAAGTACGTTGAAGGGTCCTTTCCTCCGAGGGCACGAGCCTAAATCTCGGATAAAAAGAAGTAAAAACAGACATCAATAAAACCCTTGGGGCGAAACCACAAAGAACTTTCGGTCCATTGGTATTCCAAGTGCAGAAAATTTCTTTCTTTGAAAAATATCAAAATGGACAGCCGGTTACAGCGGTGAGAATATATGCTCAGATCAGTTTGGTAATGTTTATGCAACTGACACCGCCAATAACACTTTGAAATACAGTTTTATTAGTATTTTTCTAGGTTTGTTTGATTTAAGATTTATGAAAGATCAAAATCTGATTCATGAAAACAATTGTTATAAAATCTTAAAAATTTCATACAAAATTGGAGTTGTGTTACTCCTTTAAATAAATAAAATAAAATATTCTATCATTTATGTATCAATAACAAATAGATTTCATAAAAAGTGGGCAGTGTTCAGAGATATCTGAAGCTCCATTTATAAATGGTGTAATATGAAATTCGGTCGTGAGACTAATCTGAATGATACGTGTTTTGTGTAAAAATGTGGGCGGAAATCTAAATCAGAATCTAGTTGTAAATCATACATAGTACACTCTCATTAACGCTGAACCTGGTGCACATCTGCCATTCCGATGGTGAGTGAATCAAGTTAACCTTCCAGATATTTGAAATCTACAATAATTTATGAAAAGTATAAGCAATTTATAGCTAATTATATATTATTTTCAACGACAATGACAATTATAGCTACGATATAATGAACTAAAACACCAATTTATTTTTAAAGATTTTGATACTTATGTACAATCATATACTGATCTTATTATCTACAAATTGCTTCAGTGTAAAATGATAACGGAAATTTTATGCTAAGTATAATAACTTAAAACAAACAACTGTATAATTTAAGAATAAAAATGCTGTATTTGTTAAATAAATCTTATTATTTTCTTAGCAATAGAACAGCTTCTGTAAAACCTTCTTTCCTTGTTAATCCGAGATGGCTTTTTCTAAATGCCGAGAATTCTCTTTCACTTTACTTGGTTTGCTGGTTAATTAGTGGCTATCTTTGCTGCTGATTGTATTACGATATTGTATTACGAAAAGGTACAATTGAATTCCTTCCGTAACATTTAATTTTGATATTAAATCCTATACTTTGAGTAAAATTAGCATTATATATGAGTCGGATATTTAAATCGACTCTAGACTCTGAATCACCATACCAGTCAAAAATTACAAAACATTTCTCACAAATTATAGTAAAGAGTTCCACGTGAACAATCATAATTAGTAATAAATGCTTAAATAACATTTTACAGAATTATTAATAATATTATTTTCTCTTATATTAAAATGCAATATAATTATGCAGTGTATAATTAACGTGTCCTCTACAATTAATGGATTCCACTTATCAATAAAGCACATAAAATAACACTTCCTCTTGTTCAACTTATATTAGATAGTACGAAAGTGCCATAAAAATGATAATATTTTTTTATCTTAAAGCATAAATATTTTAAAATAAAATACGATATGCAGTTAAATTACGAATTTTTTCGTCATTCATGTGTTTTTATAAAAATTGTTCCTTTATGATAAAAAGAAAATGTGAGTCATAAATTATTGAAAATTACAGTGGAATTAATAACAACAGAAAGAACAAAAATGAGATAATCCCCTAAGCAATGCATAACTGATTTATAGAATTGTAGTCACTATATCTATCATTTCATTCTTGCGAGAAACAAAATGCTTTTAAAAATGTATGTAATTCCAACCATAAAAACGTTAATTTTATTGCCTTTATTTATGGCTCGGGAGCGAGAGGGGTATTTAAAATTTATATCTATTTATGGCATTACATTCTAAACTAATTTAAGGGTCTAGACAAAACCTGTAGAAAAAATTTTTCTTGTTTCATATGAAACATCCCATTTCTATAGTTTTATTTTTCATAAAAGAATTCAAGGATTATAAAAGCCAATGATATTATTTTTAAGCAAGCAAAAAATAATTCCTACCTCTATTAATATTTTTTTTTGTATAAAATGTGTATATAGTATTATTTAAGAAATATTCTGAGTAAACAATGCCACTATTTAATGCCTAAAAGAACTTAATATTAATAAGAATGGTAGTTTATTTGAGAAATACCATCGTTAAAAACTATTTCAAAAAATTAATTTTCATAAGTAATTCATTTGTTTAGTGTGAAAGTGTTTGTAAATATTGTTACTAATATAATTTATTAAATACTAAAAATTTAAACTTTAAAATAGGGCTGTACATTACAGTAAATAAACGAGATTTATTTTAAAGGATTTTGGATGGTATTAATTTTATTGACGAATCTGGGAATACATCGAAAAATTTGTTATAAAATCCAATTAAAAATTAAATATTCATCCGTAATCTACGAGAACATGTTTTGAGAAAGGCTGAAATACTTTTTAAATAAATAGAGTGCAATATTTAGTATCATGGAGTTTAAAATATAATATAAATAATATTAGAATTAATCTTTTAAAACTTTGTATTAAGTCACTTATGAAAAATAAATTACATTTTTATCAAGGAAGAAAATGATTCTTTGGATTCCTGCTTCCACTAAACGAATTTTGAACAGTGCCATGTTTCAAATAAACAGAATTGATGTTAAACACAATTTCGGTACGGACTCCATGCATTTATGCAAAGTTTTTCATCTTTGATTAGAGTCTTACTTTATTGCCCACTTACTTTATTTTACTTAATGTCACCCAGAAAGAAATTTAACAATTTTTGCTGTTTTCAAAAACCAGCTATGTGAGCGTATGATTATTCGTCATTACAACAGAAGATATATAACAGATTCAACGGATTTATAGGTATCATTAAAAATAGTATAAATACCATATTTTTATGGCTACAATTTGGCATTTGTAGATCCCAGTTAACGAAAACTAATTCACAGCGCGTTGCCCACCAAGCAGCTTTGCCCCTTTAAATACTTTTAAATTATTATTATGTGTTGTATTCTTTTTCATTCTGGTGTCGTTAGAGGTACATGGATTTGAGGTACATCCTCTAATTGTGGGAGCGATTAGATGCATATTAAGTAAATCCATTAACAATAAATGTGGTATTTTGTAAATCAATGTAATTAATAAGAAATCATGGGAAACAAAATTTAACTATACCATAATATGAAAATATGTATTTTCCTTTAGGACACATTAATCACACTTCGTTAATTTTCAAGTTTCAATGAATTTTAAGTATTTAGGCACCAATCTAGAAAAGGTGAGTTATTGTAATTCAGACTACATCGTATACAATTGCATTTTTCTGAATTCAACGTGCCTTAACTAAGAATATCTGTTTTCAAAGATTTATGCTTATATCATCACACGTTTGATAACTGATTTATATTAGATATCAGTGTAAATTAAGGATAGATAGATACTATCGAAAAGTATACATTTTTGAAATGATCAACAGTTAAAAATGTTATCTACAGTTAAAAATTCACTCATTGAACAATTTTAATAACAGTCTGGCAGTATATTAATATATTTCAATTAAAGACAACCGAATAAATTATTATTTTTGTAAATAACTGTTTTTATTATGAAAATCATTCGTTTTCAAATATTTGAAACTCTTAAAGATTATCAAACTCAAGAGCATAAATTGCTTCATCTATAATATGTGACATTTTTATGGCAAAATTTTAAAAGAAAAAAAAAATACGCTGGAAATTTCTTAGTTAATAACAATATTTATTAATAACATATCACTCACATAGCAATTAAACTAAAGAATTCCTAAAGAATTACTAAATTGTGATTTCCGAATAAAAATATATGTATATACATTTGTCAAAAAAGAAAAAAAAATGAGTAAACCAAGGTATTTGAAATTTCATGTTCTTCGTTTATCGACAGACATCCAAAAAGCAAGAATATCAAACTGAAATAAAACATTACATTCCTTTAGGGAGCCACTTAAAGAATCAAATCACCACCTTAATTTATTTCAGATCTAAAGGAGTTCGGTTCGAAATCAAGCTAGGTGATAACAAATCGAGAAATTTCTTTGTCGGTGTCAGAGGTATACGATAAATCCGAATACTACGAAATTACCCGTCGTGTTTGAAGGGTTAGAAAAAAGATTACCAACCACCAAAATACGAAATTTTTGGATATTCCAAATCAAATTGCAGTGTCAAACATTGGATAACATCAGTATTTCAATTAAAATTATTATTTCATTTATGATTTTTATAGAGAAATAAAGGAAGAGAATTTAAATTTGAATGGTGTGGAATTCTCAAAAAATATTTTGCAATTGTTGTAAAAATACAGCAACTGTATTTTAAAGAAATACTGATCTATTTTTATATATTTCATTTTTGGTTATTTTATTGCATTCAGAGAATCAAAAAATAATCATTATTCTTATGGAAAAGTCGGTAACTGACCATTTTTCAAAAATCAGGTGTCGTTGCTTTTGAAGACTAAAAGCTTTAATCTAACGTCATTCGCCACTAGATCGTTTGGTATGCAAGACGTTCAGCGCTACTAGTACCACAAGGGACTTGCACTACTATTTATTGCTACAATTTGCAGCAAATCAAGTGTAGCATGTAAAGTACCATCAGTGTCATCTCAAGTATGGCTTGAAGGGTATTAACAATAAACGTGGCATCTAGAATACCATCATTGCTACTTTTAGTATGACATTCTGCGTATAACATTCGAATTTTTACCTCACTTCTTCGAGGTGATTGGCATGATATTTGTACAAATTATTGTGTTTAATCGCAGCAGAATCATAAAGCTTTCCTACTGGGCTTTGTTTTTTTTGAGTCTGGAAATAGATTTCTCAAATATGGAAAAAAACGCCATATTTTCCATTCACCAGGAAAATAGGGATACCAAAACTAAATTGATAGTTATGGTGTAAATTATCAAATTAATATCAATTTATAATATTAATGAGTTAAATTTATCAATTTGGTTTACAGTATTACACGTTATATTTTTTTTTACATCTTAATTTGTACGAAATTCTATATAAAAATAAGAATTACCCTATTTTCATTAAAGATAAGTATTTGAAAAAAAATGATATGATCAGTTTCAGTATTTTTACTTTTCTGCTGTTTTTAGAACCATTAAAACCATTAAGAAAATGTGACTCATTAATTATGCAGGTTTATGGCACAATAAAAATTCATCACAGAAGATAAATTAAATATTTCGCTAAACAATATATAGCAGTCAGTCTGCACGTTGATATAACAATATATAATATGCAGCCATTGTATATATCACTTCCTTTTTTGAATACATATTACTCCATCCATAAAAACATTAACTTTATTTCATGATAACAAAACAAGGATATAGTTAAGGCTTATATTCGTATATGTGTGCGTGTGTGTTAAATTTTTATGTTATTATATTAAAGCCTGTTATGTGGCTCTAGACAAAATGTGTAATATAAATTTACTTTTTGCAAATTTCTAAAATATTCTTTTTTGAAATATATATTTTATAAGAAATATAATACAGGAAATCTATTTTACAGCTTAAAAAGTTTAATGATTTGTTATTTTTGCAAAACATTTGCATATTAATTAAATATTATGCTGCGCAATAATTAATTATTACGCGGCATAATATTTACAATTTAATTACGCAATACCTTAAAGAAAGCATTAAATGCAGCTATTTTTATTTTTACAAATAATTTTTTGTTTAATACAATTTTCTAAAAAATGCTTTAATTGTAGTTAGTAACATATTTTATAAAATACCAATAATTTAAAATTTAACATGCGGTCATGTATTACTGCAAACACATAAGATACATTCGAAAGAATTTGAATTTTTTTATTATTGCTCACCAAATATTTAATAATATATCAAAAATAAAATTAAGGTTTACAGGATCAACCACAACCTAGGGTTAATTTATTTTACATAAGTGTGATTATTTTTTTAATGAATTACTCGCAATTATTTTATAGACCTGAAAGTATTTTGTATAAAGTAGTTTTATAAAAATATCATGTAATGGCTGCTATATATTTCTGTTATATAATTTAAGTAAACTATAGTATGAGGAATATGTGAAAATAAAAAAAAAATGAATGGAAATTCCTGCTGAACAAAAGTAGGATTTTGAAACAAAAGTAGGTTAAATTTATACCAACATTACTTTGATAAGCGTTCAACGTACTTGCTGTTACATTTATTACAATTTTTAATTATCGATGATAATCATTTATTTAATTGCATCTAATTATGTCAAAATATGCTATATTTCGTATTGAAGTTTCAATACTACAAATGTTTTTTGCAATGTGTCGTACAACACGTAGAAAATATAACAATGCGTATATAAGGTGCAATTTTACATGACCAAAACAATCCGATAAACTAGAAAATTTCGTTTAAAATTTTTCTTACCTTCCTAGTCCAAGGTACCGCAGGTGAGATATCCAAAAAAATCAAGATGCAGTCAGTCAATTCAAATATATTACCTTAATAATTTTATTGGAAACGTTACAATGACAATATAGACAAATAAAAATAATATTAGAAACGCGGACACAAAATAACCCATGACTGTCAACAATAAAGCGCGCGGGAAAAGTTCTTACGAAATACGGTTACAGTTGAAAAGTAAAGTGGTAAAGAGTTCAAGTGGTAAACAGTTAAAAAGTTTAAGATATACAGCATTTTCGACTGCAAGATAATTTTGCTCAGACATGCTCAGTTTTTTTTTTCTTAAGTTGAAATTTATTTGTATTCAACAAATTTATATAAACATATAAAAACTCAAACATTTTTCATAAACTTAAAATCCTCATGCTTAGAATTGATTAATTTATCTAGATTTTTATTCTACCATGTGATTTTGTTATTTGCAATTTTTCAACAAGCATCTTCAAATAAACACTTTACAAAAGACTTTATAATATCCAATAATATACTTTCTTTAATGCAAGATAAATTGTTTTATCAAAATTTTTAAGCAACAATACATAACATTTTGTTTTACTTATTTCCTCAAATAAATACGTATTCCTGCTTGCAATTCTATTGTAGATCACCATCGATTAAAATAGAAGTACTATTATTAAGTTTTTTTACCTATATTATCTCAATAAATAATTTTTTCGAATTCCAAGGATATGTAATTGCTTTCGAATTCCAGACACTTGGACGGTAAAATCCTATTTGAGCACCCTAAATCTATCACGTGAAAAAATGGCGCCAAAAAAGATGAATGCGATGAATCTCAATCAAAACTAATAACATTACAATTAAACATATCAAGTATCACTTAATGGAAAAAATAATTAAGAACGGAGAAGTAATGTCGGATGCTAATTTAATCAGATGGATCATTTGATCCAATATATTTCTTTGCTAAAATGATAGTGTAGATATGTACAAGGCATCTGACAAGGTTTAACTATAATTGCTTTTGCCGTAAATCAGCTATATAATGTGTCACTTTAGTCTGGACACTCCTTCTTCGCTTGGTCTATCCTGATCCGTACGACACGGCTCCTTACTCCTACGTCGCTCGTGTTCGAATTATTGTTTTAAAATAGGATTTTACTAATTAGTTAAACAGACCGAGTGTAAATGCTTCAATTTGTAGCGAATGAAATGTAGTTTAACATGAATAAAAGGAAATTAAGTTTGTTTATGTTATGGTTAGTGTGCAAAATTTAGTGTAACCGTACTATCCATAACTTCTATGTTTTTCTTTTGCTGGTTAATCATAGCAAAATAAATTTCATTTTTCTTCGAGAAATATTAATTTTATTTCTTAAATATTTTCTAACACAAAAATATTTATTATTAAGAGTGGCAAATATGCACCTGGTAAATATCCAAGGAGTTTATAGCTGATATATCAAATTAAGACTGTCTTAGAACCAAAGTACTGGCGATATTGAGAATCAACGCCAGTACTTTGGTTCCACAGTACATATGTAGCTTTTATTATGCTATGGAAAGATATATAATGTTAGATTAAGGTTAGAACGTCGGTATAGGTATATACATATATTAGATAAAGTGAATTCTTGTGTGTTCTTTTATCTCATTGGCATTATATCCGATTGTATCTATAAACCAAATTCAAACATCTCATTAAAATGTAAAAACTTTAGGATTATTCAGATTTTATAGTCTTTTTTTTATTTTTAACTGAACTAGGTTAGAAAGGACTTTTACCTCTTTTATTTATTTATTTTTTTTAGTTTCATATACAATATTGGCAAGTTCTTGAAATTTAAATGGATATGTTAGAATTATTATTAGGCCAAAACTGCACGCAACAAATCCTTGTAAATCCAACCTTGCATGCCACTATTATCAACTAACTATTCAGTTTCGAGTCGTAGTAAAATGACGCGTTTATGTGGTGACATCATTAATAAAGCATAACGGACAGTGTTCAGTATTACAGTTCCGAAGTAAAAATACTCCACCCAGGAGAATCCTTGCAAATGAGGGTTTCTCCAATAGTCAGTGATTTATGTTTTATACGAGCCCTTCGTGTTTAAATTTCAGCTTCTGCATATTTAGAATGTTGTAATTGGTATTTTAATAGTTAAGTGTGCATTACTATGTATTAGAAAGCAATGTGCCAACGGCCGTACCATGCTGAATATACCGGTTCTCGTTAGATCACCGAAGTTAAGCATCATTGGGCGCGGTCAGTACTTGGGTGGGTGACCACCTGGGAACACTGCGTGCCGTTGGCAAATTTGGGACCTGAATGACCGAGTGTCTAGCGCTCTGGCGCTCGGTGCCACAGGTTTCGGGTTCGAATCCCGGCGGTGCCATGGATGTTTGTAGTGGTTCGGAATCCACTTTAAGCTGTAGGTCCCGGTCTTCTATGACTGTAAGAGCGTCACGGAGCAAAAGTCAGGCTTCTACCTACGGGTGCTCCATCACAACAGAAGCTGCTTCCTTCCCCTTCAATCATGAGTCCATATGGGCTCGTGGGCTTGGCCAGCCAAGTGGGATAAGAAACAACAACAACAACAAGAAAGCAATGTCTGTGTCTCGTTTTATTTATATTCTGTTAGAAAATCAACAAATTTTTTCTCATCAGCTCACTTAAGTAAAATTTGTTTTGTTTTTTTAAATTATAAGTTATAAACTTTATTTATTCCAAATTAATTATATTTCACATGATATACTTTCATTACATTAAAAAAAAAAAAATTAATTCAGAAAAATCTTGTGAATTTTAAAATTTAATTTATGTATTAATTATTTACACGCGTCCCTTATAAATAAAGTTGAAATTTTTCTCTTACATCTAGTGCCCTCTATTGGTAGATACATGCAACTTCAATTTTAAAAAAACTAAAATTAATTCATTAATATTTGAAAAAATTGTATTAACATCCAGTGTCATCCACTACAAGTTTAAAACAATGTATTTGAACTTGAATGGATGAATAAAAAATATTTTATTAACGACTGAAAATTTGAAAAAGATATACACTGAAGTGACAAAAGACATGGGCTACCTCTTAATATCGTGTCGGCCCTCCTTTCGCCCGGCGAAGTGCAGCAACTCGACGTGGCATGGACTCAACAAGTCGTTGGAAGTCTTCTGCAGGAATATTGAGCCATGCTGTCTCGATAGACGTCCATAATTGTGAAAGCGTTCATGGTGCAGGATTTTGGGCACGAACAGACCTCTCGATGATGTCCCATAAATGCTCGATGGGATTCATGTCGGGCGATCTAGGTGGCCAGAACATTCGTTGGAATTGTCCAGAATGTTCTTCAAACCAATCGCGAACAGTTGTGGCCCGGTGACATGGCGCATTGTCATCCATAAAAATCCCATCGTTGTTTGGGTACATGAAGTCCATGAATGGCTGCAAGTGATCTCCAAGTAGCTGAACATAAGCATTTCCAGTCAATGTTCGGTCCAGTCGCACCAGAGGACCAATTCCATGCCATGAAAAAACAGCCCACACCATTACGGAGCCACCACCAGCTTGAACAGGGCCTTGCTGACAGTTTGGGTCCATGGCTTCGTGGGGTCTGCTCCACACTCGAACCCTACCATCAGCTCTTACCAACTGAAATCGTGACTCATCAGACCACGGTTTTCCATTCATCTAGGGACCAACCGAAATGCTCACGTGCCCACGATAGTCGCTGCAAGCGATGTCGTTTTGTCAGTAAAGGCACTCGAGTCGGTCTTCTGCTGGAATAGCGCAAGAAAGCCAAATTTCTCCGCACAGTTCTAACAGACAATTCCCTTGCACGTCCCACATTGATTTCTGCGGTTATTTGACGCAGTGTTGCTTGTCTGCTAGAATTTACGTCTCTTTGCAGACGTCGCCGGTCTCGGTCGTTAAGTGCAGGCGGTCGACCACTGCGCTGTCCATGGTGGGATGTTATGCCTGAAATTTCATACTCTCAGCACACTCTTGACACAGTGGATCTGGGAATGTTGAATTCCCTAACGATTTCCGAAATGGCATGACCCATGCGTCTAGCTCCAACTAACATTCCGCGTTCAAAGTCTGTTAATTCCCGTCGTGCGGTCATCATCATGTCAAAAACTCTTCACATGAATAACTTGAACAGAAATGAAAGCTCTGCGAAAGCACTGCGCATTTATACCTGTTCTACGCGATGCTACTGCCATCTGAAAATTTGCATATTGCTATCCCATGACTTTTGTCACTTCAGTGTATAAGTAACCTTAAATTATTATTGTTAAGTTTATAGTGATATGCAAAGTTCAAACACTAATAAACTAACGCTAGTTCGATTTAATAAAGACATTGTTTTAAACGACAACATGATTTGTTATTTATTTATTTGAAAATGTTCATCTGAAATAAACTTTAAAAAAAATCCCTTAAAGTAATAATTTAATTTAAGTGATGATCTGTTTCATGTTCCTGCGGTTCTTTAGCACATCTTTTTAATTTGACAATGAGAAAAAAAAATGAATAAAAAAAAAAAGATTGCGTGTTAAAATTTCTGTGAAAATGAAAGAATATAAATTAGTGTTCTAATTAAGAAATTACATCTATAAATTATTTTAAAAATGATGTTGAAAGAATTTCTTTTCATTAAATGTATTACATAAAAATAAAAATGAATATACGTGTTAAATCTACATAACTAAGAATAAATTACCTTCATTTATCATATACAACAACTTTATTTACAACTTATAACAAAGTAAGTTTTAATCACATTAATGAGTGATGCCATCTTTACATGCAGTGAGTGCATCATGCATAACATTATAAAGATAAGTAACAACGTCAAAAATAAAATGATTTACACTAGGAATATCCTTTTTAAACCTCTGTGATATTATTTTTTTTCTAATTCTATGTTAAGTTCATTGTGCGTGAGATAAATAAGAAATTCTGTTAAACGTACATTATTTAAGCAAAGAAAATAATCTTTCTGCAGAAATAAAACTTCTATTTTCCCAAAACAAAGTATGCAGTAATAAAACTATTTCCTGAAGAAAAACCTATTATTTCTTCAAACATTTCAGTGCAAGCCATAAAGACATTGAGTTTATGACTCTATGAATGAGACGTGAAAAAAAAAACTAATTAAAATCTGTGCATATATTTGTGATGAAGGCTTCATTACAATCTTGAGATAAATTTGTTTTCTTATGGTTACAAAAAAGTACGAAATCATTAAAAAAATTTCCGTGTAATTAACTTTTTTCCATAAAATTAGAAGGAGACCCTAAAAGTGATTATGTCCATGTCTGTATTTTTCATCTCCAAAAAAAATTTGGAAAAGAAAAGATAAAAATCTTTTTTGGTTTATGAAGTAATAAAACAGGATGGTAATCTTGAATGTGTTAAGATTAAGTATGTGGAATAATTAAGCCGTATGCTTGCAAACAACTGCAGTGTAACGTCTCGGCCTATACTAGCCCTATAATGGCTTCAAGATGAGGGCCACTTTCAGGTTCATGGGAACAATTTAAATTTTATTTACAAACATTATATCTATATACAGAAATTTTATTTCCAAAAAAAAAAATGAAAATTAAAGATATAAATTAAATACTCAAGTAGACTTCAATACATGTTTGGAGATTTCAGAGTTCTCGAGTCTACTACGAATCTAAACACCTGGTCTGCGGCAGACTTTAACTGTCATACGGCGTGATACACGAAACCACAAGAGCAATGAAATTACAGCAATGATTTTGTTTCTACTCGAAACATAAGAATATTAGAGAAGACTTGAAAAATAAGTGTGAAATAAAATTTCAAAATATATTGACTGTTCTATATTTTAAAAAGTACTAAAATAAAATCATTATTAAAATAAAAGTTAATGATATTTTAAATAGAATCCATTCTTAAATTCTTCATTAAATTCAGATACTGGATAGTTGTGGTTTTTTTTCCACTTTTCTGTGTCTTTTTTTATGAAATCCTTTTTTATTATTGATATGAATGTGTGACGAATTAGTTATGTATTTTTAAAAGTCACCTAATAATTTAAAAGTCATCAAGTCAGACTTCTATCTATGTGTGCACCGTCACAACAGAAGATGTCCCCTTTCTCTTCAACCATGAGTCCTTACGAGTTTGTGGGCTTGGTCTAAATGTCTACCAAGTGGGATAAGAAACAACAACAAATCATCAAATACAATATAATAAACTTAATCTTCATATTTTTATTGCAACGAACTACTATTTGTTTAAAATATGCAAAAAAGCAAAAAACATCTTAATCAAACCAAAATAATTACTTTATTTTGAAATACATATCAATCAATCAACACAATGAATTATAAAATATGTATTTTAATTATTTCAGACAAAAAAACCCCATCTATTAACTACACTTTTATTTCCAAAAGTTCAAATGCTAGATCATGGTTCTTTTTTGTTGTAACACATTTTATATTCATTTTTTTTTACTATAATCGCTGCTAGAGTACTGTTTAAAAAAAAACAAAATATATCATTAGCATCTCGGTTTCTAAATCTGAAGAATTCATAAGCTATAAATTGTAGTGAAAATTATATGTTTTATAAATCAAAAGAGATAGGAAATATGGAGAAACTAAAAAAAAAAAAATGTAGGAAATTGGCTTCCTTCCAATAAGGGCACGTTTCCATCGCCAGCAATTTTCGATTTGCACATCATGTACTGTTTCTATACCTTCCTTAATCTTGATTTAATTTTCTTTCCTTGTATGAAGTAGATTACATTTTCTTACTTGACTACTCGCTTTACTCCTTTCATTTAGTTATTGAATTAGATTTGATTGCCTGTTTCTATAAGTAAGTCTTTATTGAAAATTAAGTGATCTTTTAAAGTAAACGAGAAGGATTTATATTTAATTGTCTATATTCGCGAGTTATCTGTCTAATGAATAATTATATCACACTTAGAATGTGTTGTTTACCTTCTTTGTCTCTGTATATAACGCTATGTTATTTTTTTCGAAAAAAACAAAACTTACTTTACTTAGATTAGAAAGAATTTCGTTTCGATATTTTAAAGAGATAAAAGAAAATGTTCATTAACCGCAACTTAATGAATCATTTCAAATTTCTCCATAAAAATGACAACTTTTGTATAATTACAAAAAAGTCCTGAGTTTCGATTATATGCCAAGTGAAACTATAAGGACTTAAAAAAGAGAATCTTTATTTAATTTATTAGAATTGCAAAGGCCCAAACGTGTTGATTCTTACACGTTGATTAACAGCAGGATTTCAAAACATACTTATTTTTCACTTTTTACACATTATAGCATAACCCAGGGTTTGAAATTCCACCACATTCATGTCCCAAGACATTCTCTCAACGGCTTTCTTTCCGAATGCCTTCTGCAACATTCTATACGTTTCCGTAAACAAAATTGAATGCGAGTTCTTTGCTCAGTTAATTCAGACATTTCAAAAATCGCCGGAATCAGTTTCAGCGTTTCACAAAGTCAAGTGTAATTCAAACACTAATGCATATTTTGACGTCAAATTTCACACAGATGTCAAGGACAGTGGCAGCAACCTAAAAAGGGGAAAAAATTGAAATTACATGAGCTCCAGGAATTTTAAACTGGACTTTACTTTTATTTACAATTACTTTTACTTTACTTTATCCAAGTACTTTATGGACACAGGAGTAGAAAAGATATCTTTATTTAAGCTATTAGAATTGCAAGTGCGCAAACGTGTTGATTCGCACACGTTGATTAACAGCACGATTTCAAAACAATATGCCTTTTTGCAGTAACCCAGGGTTTGAGATTCCATCACATTCTTGTCCCAAGAAAATTTAAATTTGTGTCCAAAATAAAAATATATATGAAATTTTTTTTTAAAAAATCCTGTTTTCCTTACATTAGAAAGAATTTCATTTGGATATTTCAAAGAGTTAAAAAAATTGTTCATTAACGAATCCGTTTGAAATTTCTTCACAAAAATGGCAACTATTATTTAGTTACAGAGACAGTCCTGAGTTTTGATTATGTGCCCAGTGAATCTGTAAGGATTTAGAAAAGACACCTTTATTTAAGTTATTAGAATTGCAAACGCACAAACGCATTGATTAACAGTAAGATTTCAAAGCAACATACTTTTCACTCGTTGTAACATAACCCAGGGTTTGCGATTCCATCACATTCACGTCCCAAGAGATTATGTCAACAACTTTCTTTCCGATATAGGAATGCTCACCGAATGCCTTCTGAAACATTTTGTACGTTTCCGAAAATAAAATTGAATGCAAGTTCTTTGCTCAATGAATTCAGACATCTCAAAAACCGCCGGAATCCGTTTTAGCGTCTCACAAAGCCAAGCGTAACTCAAGCACTAATGAATATTTTGACGTCAAATTTCACACAGTTGTCAAGGTCAATGCCAGCAGTCTAAAATTGAAAAAAAAAGTTGAAATTCCATAATCCCCGGGAATTTTAAATTGAAAATGTGGACTTACTTTTTGGACACAGTAGTAGAAAAGATATCTTTATTTAAGCTATTAGAATTGCAATTGCACGAGCGTGTTGATTCGTACACGTCGATTAACAGCACGATTTCAAAACAACATACTTTTTTGCGCATTTTACTCGTTGTAACATAACTCACAGTTTGAGATACCATCCCATCCATGTCCGAAGACATTCTGTCAACAACAGCTCATCACACCCAACTGACCACTCGCTGCCTTGATAAAAAAATTGTTCATTAACCATAACTTAATTAATCATTTTGAAATTACTTCACAAAAATAGAAACTGTTATTGAATTACAAAAATGGTCCTGAGCTTTGATTATGTGAACTGTAAGAATTTAGAAAAGGGATCTTTATTTAAGCTATTAGAATTGCAAAAGCACAAACCTGTTGATTCGTACACGTTGATTAACAGCGCGATTTCAAAACAATATACTTTTTACTTTGTAACATAACCATAGGTTTGAGATTCCATCACATTCATGTCCCAAGAAAATTCACATTCATGTCCAAAATAAATAAGAGTAATAACTGTTTTCCTTAGATTAGAGAGAATTTCATTTTTATATTTCAAAAAGATAAAAAAAAATTGTTCATTAACCATAAATTTATGAATCATTTTGAGATTACTTCACAAAAGTGGAAACTGTTATTGAATTAAAAAATGTTCCTGAGCTTTGATTATGGGAACTCTAAGAAATTAGAAAAGGGATCTTTATTTAATTTATTAGAATTGCAAACGCACAAACGTATTGATTAACAGCAAGATTTCAAAACAACATACTTTTTGCTCGTTACAACATAACCCAGTGTTTGAGATTCCATCACGTTCGTGTCCCAAGACATTCTGTCAACAACAGCCCATCACACCCAATTGACCCCCCGCTGCCTTGAGGGGCAGATCATAAAGCGGAACAAGATGGCCGGAAGAAATTGCTCTTCTTAATCGAGGTCGACAGCTTCCGAAAATTAGATCCACGGAGCAGTCGAGTTAATCGAGTTTAATCAGAGTAATGGGTCCGCCCGCCTAATGGAATGCAGCGGCCAACTTTACTTAAGAAAATTCATCCGGCTTTGTATTCATTGTTGCTACCTAAATTTTCGAGTGGCCTAATAGGTGTGGTGCAGGAAACAGATAGAATTAGTTGGATGATAAGTTTGTAATCGGAATCAAAAGCTGGAAAATCGAGGTTTCTTGGTATTAAATATGCTGCAGGGCACTTGTGGCAAGAGGTTTAATTACATATGCAATTCAGTTTTATAGTTTAATTCAGTGATATTTCTACAAAATTGTGAATTTGTACATCCACAGAATTTCACATTAATGTTAAAAAACTGATTTTTATGTATATTATAAGCAACTTAATCTGTTTTAATTTGATTTAAATCTGTAGGTGTGGGATTTCATAATACTTTGCGAATAATAAAATTTTCAGCCAAGCAGTTTTCTTTTTAAAATTTTATATTGATATATGGGATTTTTATATCGTTACAATGTACTATAGAATAAATTAATTATTGCAATAATGAATACGATTTACCAGGAGTGTTGCAATTACTATTGACGATTATGGGTATTTATTGCAAATAAATTGGGACTATTATGGCAACATTCTCTTTCAGCAAGAAAATATAAATGTATTGCCATTACTTGTCAGGCCTTCTATATGGCATTTGTGAATAGCAGTTAATGTGCTTGATATTTTTTCCAATAACGAACATGTGCATCTCATAACTCACCATGGGAATTGACTCAGTTATTGATGTCACAGTCACTACTTCTGTGGTTTAATGATTTATGTTACAAAAGAAATATTTTTGTCAATTTCTGCTATATGTAAGGAAAAACACTTTATTAATTGATGCAAAGCAATAAATGTACTTCAGATAATTCATAAAATATACGGGTATTACAATTCACTTTCTATGAAAAAAACCTTTCTTCAGTAGTGTTAACATTGGAATTAATTTTAATACAATGGACGAGCTCTAATAACAGTGGACGAACAATTATGAGCTCTAATAATTGTTCGTTCTCACTATTTTTCATACTACGTTTCTCCAAACTGTACTTGACATTAAGGGGGAAAAACTTTCTTAGCCATAAATAAGTGAATAATATTTCACCAGAAAAATAATACTATTAAATTATATACAAGGAACTATAGTTTGGTACTTTCACCGGATTTAAATTTATGGGCTTCTAAATCGAGAAGTATTCGTTTACTTTTCGCATCTTCAGGTAAGACAGTTCAACAATTTCATGCAAGTGATTTATAAAATTATACTTTATAAGCCGATTTATACTTTAATATGAAGCTTCCCATTATCAAACAGTCTTCAGTTAATAAAATAGTTATAGTATAAGAAGACATAAAACTTTACCAACAATGACTCATTCAATAATAATATAAATAATTTTTAACTAATCAAAACTCCCTTTGGTTTTCAAATGCAAACAAGAAACCCTAATAAGCATAATAAACTTATTTAAATTATTTAACAGATTATTTTAATTCGAGACGTGTTTTTTTAATAAGAATTATCATGAAATAAATTTAAATTCAATAATTATTAATACACTCAATTCCTCCCCATATAATGCATGCTGTGTTTATTGCCTATCTGTTATGCAGAATCACTGAAAATATTGCATCTTACCATCATATTATCGTTAAAATATAAAAAGAACTCTTTACTAAATAAAATATAACAGTATTTTTTTTTGCATTTGTTAGTAGGTATAAATGAATATTCGGTAATGGCAAAACTTGCTGGCTCTTGAAAGAAGCCATCAAACGGTGTGAGGCGATTTGTGTAGCCTTCTATCCAACGTTTCTTAGCACAGAAGTTTGGTGAAAGAAGTATCTCGTCCCATTTCACGGTACCCCGTCAATCAAGATCTCTCTATCTCTCTAATGTGAATTTCCGCCTATGGATACCTGAAATTCAAAGTGTATACATCTAATTAGTAAACTGTATCTGATTTCAAAGATGCCATCAGACGTCAGGTTCAACAGACTCCTCTAGTATGCGCTTCAGTGCTATCGACCCTCTGGCGCATGCACAACGTCATCATATGTGAAGGGGATTATGTAGAAAATATGTGAAACACAATAAAATGTTTTGCTTTCTGTTGCTTCTCTGTTTTCATTTTTCTTCTTAGTCTGCCTAGGGCCGGAGATTTTCATGCTACAAGTATCTTTCCAACCGTATTTGCTACGGAGATCACATTCTAATAAAAAAAGCAGGTGTTGCCAATTGAAATTTTGAAAATTTTATTCCTGTAACCGCAACTGTTACAATTCAACTATTGTGTTTTATATCACTCTTGAGGTTATACCTCAAAAAACTTTACATCAAAATTTTGTTCCACTTCTGGGAATTGTATGATATATACCGACTCATATAACGAGAAAGTTTTTTTATAACTCTCCTATATATATATATATATATATATATATATAGGAGGGGCTCTTATATATGTATACAATGACAAGACCAGAATACAAAAAAAGTTATGTCAAAGAACAAGGAAAAAAGAATGAAAAGGAATGCACAATAATTTTATAAAGATAGATATAGACATATACAAACTATATAACATCAATGACAATAAAGAATAATAAAATAAATTCAACCGATGTCTTTTACACGACATATGTGCAGCTCGCCAGTCCAATCTCATCTCAAAGTGAATGGGGCGTTCCCTATAGCGATGAAAGTGGCCTCGATTCCATCATGTCAATGGTAAATCGCAATCCCATTACTTTTTAAAAGTAGATTTTTGGAAAAATAAGAAAATAAAATAACTTTATATATATAGATTTAACTTTAACTTTATATATATTTTAACTACTTATACTTCGGAAGTTTCAAATAAGATAAATATAACAGAATTTGGTTCTTAATTATAGATTTGTTGTAATACACAATAAGATTTTCAGAAATTATCAAATAATCAGAATATTGATGTTAGCATATTTTTTAATGCCTTCCACATAGTTATTGTAACTGAGATGTTGTTAAAATAGGGTATGTAAATACGTAACTTGTGTCCCAAAATGAATTGTAAATTATGTTGCCTATTCCTTCATTTGAGAGCCAAAACATTTCCTTATCGAAAGAATATTCACCCTAATAGATCATGACAAGTTGACATTGGCTTATCTTCTCAAGATTTCTTTTTCTGAGATTTACATTTGAAAAAGCACCATTTTTAATAGAATTTAAAGTATAAAACAAACAGGATCGAAGATCTTTCAGAATCTCACAGGATTCTTCATTTAATTAGATGCGTTTCTTGTAAAGCGTTTTGTAGATTCTGACATGTGAACTGATTTACTTTTAATGGAATTAACTGACTTAAATACATGGACACGTTATTTTTTTGTGTTAAAAGTTTGCAAATAATGTTAATGATTTTTTAAATTTCTTTTAAATAATTTTGAACGTATGCTATCTATTTTTCCCACGTTTTAATTTTTTCCAGAGATTTATAATGTTCTTCCAACCAAACTTCCCGTTTTTATTTGTAAATTCAAATTATGTGCATAAAGAATAAAGTTCATTTGAAAAAAATGGCAGTCACTAAGACAAAAAAATAATAACATTTTGAACGAAATAGCAAATTACGTTTCTTGTTCGTGAAACAGCAATAAAAAAGTTCAATCTTAGAATGTTGCAACTTTATCCTGAAAAGAAAATTTAAAATTTAATAAAAAATTGCTTTTTTTTGGGAGTTTTATTTTAAAGAAAACTAATACCCTTTTTTTGTAGCTAATTTTTGAAAAAAAAATAAATAAAAGTTGAAATTACAATTTTTTTTTTTAAATACGGCATACTTCGGAATTATTAGATTATCTCTTAAATATATAATTACCTGACTATTGACTCCTTAACGAATGTCTGAATTGAAATTGTTATTTGTGTATGCAGCTTAATTCAAATAAGTCAATGATAGGTTAAAATAAAAATTAAAAATTGTTAAAAATGACTACAATGGAAATATGCATTAATGTTACATGTATTATTAAAATAAATTAAATATTTTTTGTTTAATTTATTAATTGTCAAAGTTGACATGTAAATTCCAAAACATCCTGTTTGTCAGTTCATAATAAAATATTAATTTACATCGTCATTTCCTTAGAAAATATAATGCGGCCTGATAACCTATTGACTAACGCCCTGACCTTTGGTGCTTCAGGTTTGATTCCTGTCAATGGCAGGAGTTTATATGTGGTTCTGAACCGTTAAACTGTAGGTCCTGGTCTAATTAGATTAAAGTGTGCACAAAATGATCGCAGAGCTACAAACCAAACTATGAATAATATAAAAAAATTGTCCAAAATACGATCTGTTGTTATTAACTTTCCAAAGTCTCAACGGCCCTGTAATGAAGTACAATAATTAAAAAAAAAAAAAAAAAAAACAACAGATTTCAAAAAAAAAAAAAAAACCCAGAATAAATAAATTATAATTCTAATTAATTATTAGAAATATATTTTACTGAGTAATAATAAAAATAAATAAGAAACTTTTCTAATTATGTTTCACACTGCAACTCCCCATCTCTACTAGCATATAATTTTAATGAGTTTCCGGTTGAACTTTGTGTTTCCCTTTGAAAATTCCAACTAGTTAAATTTAAAAGAGGAAATACTAGTTGTGCATATCTCAAACAAAAGGCCGTCTCATTGCGTGCCAAAGATAATGCAGTCTCTGTGCCGAGAACTGTAAATGCGCTGCTGCCCTTTTCTTTGGCGGGAAAGGTTCCTGGGAACACTAGCACGTGCGGACATCATTCACCATTAACAGTTGCAGCTTTTCTTTCGCTGATTGAAAGGTGGAGTTGTTTGCGAAACAGCGGGAGGCTAGAAACGATGAAACACTTCTGGTTACTGCATTGTTTTTCATTCAAATCCTTCTATTAGCTCACACTCTCCCTATATATATCTTGTTCAAATTTTCAATCGTTCATAAAATACTCTTTATTCTTCCACTCAACTTCAAATACATTTTTTTCGAATTGGTAGTGGAGGACACTTGATTATTAATTAAATTCATTAAATTAATTAACTTTAGGTTTATTTTAGATTTAAGGTGCATGTATCTACCAATAGATGGCGCTAGTTGTAAGTGGAAAATTTCAACTTTATTTATAAAGAACGTTTCTGCAATAGAGTGGGAAAAAAAGTAGGAATTGACTTTATTTTTTTGTTTATATATATAACTTGTTTTTGTATCAACTCATAGAAAATTGGAGACCTGTTATGTGACCTCTAAAGCCGCTTCATGCAAAGAGTTTGCCTGTTTCCGTGCTCTGTAATTTGAACTATAAAAACAAACCCTGTGCATAACAAATATATAAGCCCCCTCCAATTCGGTAATTTTTTTAATCTTTTGATGGAATACAAAAAACCGATATCAGTCAGAGCGATATTTCCTTTACTTCGATTATTGATAATTGAAACCAAATGCCTTACGAGTTCTGTTCAGGTATTTTATATAACATATAGTAAACAAATACGCTGTTTATCACGTATTATTAATGTAAAATGAGCTTAATAAATATCCTATGAAATTTAATAATAAGCAAGTAATATAAAAAGAAATTAAAATCAATTCCTACCTCTTTTTTTTAATTATATTGCAGAAAAGATTTCTTTACTAATAAAGTTTAAATTTTCCTCTTACATCTGGCGCCATCTATTGGCAGATACATGCAACTTAAATCTAAAACAAACTAAAATGAATTAATTTAATTTAATGAAGGAATTTAATTAATATTCCAGTGTCATCCACTACAAGTTTAAAAAAATGTACTTGAAGTTGAGTGGATGAATAAAAAGTATTTTATGAACGATTGAAAATGTGAACAAGATATATATAGGGAGTGTGTGAGCTAATAGTAGGAATTGAAAAAAGTCCTGTGTGTAACAGATATATAAGCCTCCTCCCATTCGGTAATTTTTTTAATACTTTGATGGAATACAAAAACCGACATCAGTCAGAGCGATATTCCCTTTACTTCGATTATCGACAAAAGAAACAAAAGACCTTACGAGTTCTGTTCAGGTCGTAGAGAATAAGTATGTCAGGAGCCACTCAGAACAATCGCATTCAAGTGGGGGAGTGGCTTAAGAAGGGATTATTTTGTTAAAGGAGTGTGCGACAAATATTTGACAAATATAAATCAAATTCCTTTGAGTAAAAGAAAAATTTAAAATATAATGTTGCAATTATCTTGGATGAATACAAAATTTATTTATCTTTATTTTCTAATAATTATTCACTGTATTAAATTAGAAAAATAATAAAGATTCTGTATCCTTTAAAAAAAACTTATGTTTGCGACAAGAATTTTTTTAATATTTTTTGTCCAACATTTAGAAAATAATTTATAAATATTTAAACTGTATTTTTTAAAATATGCAATTTATCAATATATACTTTTATATATGTTCATTTATAAAAGTATATATTGAAATGTATATATATATATATATTTTTTTTTTCTTATATATATTACAATTGATATTTTTACATTTGAAATTTCTCAATATGTATTTATTTTTATAGGCATATATTCTGAATATTTTAATTCTAAGAAAATGAATAATCTGCCTATCACATAATAGTAATGTAAAATGAACTTAATAAATATCTTATGGAATTTAACAATAAAAAAGTCTGGGTTAAGTAGGGTAAGAGAGTACTTTCACCAACAAAAGAAGCATAAGATAATTGAGATTAGTGAGTAGCATTGGGCTGATAGAATCAAAACGTTTAAACTAATATAGGTTTCTTTTAACATGAATGTCAAATTAAAATTATATTGGCAAAAGCAATATAACCGTAAATAGTGAACCTTAAAATTTTGTATTTTTCCTGGAGTTTTTGTTTTCAAAAACACAGTATAACAACTGGCTTAGAAAAACATAACACCGAGACAACTATTCAGAATTTTCCTTTTAATTGTAACTGTAAAACATAACAATTAAAATTAAAATTCTCGGTGAATAGTTGAAGGGTCTTTAGAGTAGTAAGTAATAAGTCGACATTTCGTAAAAAAAGAGAAATGCCTTGCTGGAAAACTTACTTTCTTGAAGAGGAAATTCCATCACGCACGTTAAAACCTAGGAAAATATGCAAATAGAACTGGGAAAGTGATAAAGTGTGTTATTAAAATTATGCAAAATTAATACTTGAATCAGCCATTTTTAAGAAACACAACTTATGGAAATACAAGACATACAGCATTTTATTCTAGCTTTATCTTTAGATTAAAGTGAGCTTTCAATATAAGTTGTTATTATACAGATATTACAACTGCAAATTTAACTTTTATATGCACGGTGTTTCTGATTTCAAAGAACTTTAAAATAGGAAAGCATATGGAAGCATATTAATATGAAAAACAAAAGTGCTTATAATTAAAAGAAAACTGTAAAATCATCAGTAAAGATGCCTTATGTATTTAAGAAGCAATATCATTATTATATTTCCAATTTATTTATTATAGTAAAGCTATAAATCGTTAAAAATTTAAAGCATAGTTTAAAAAAATTTTTTATAAAATGTTCTTTTTATAGTTTTAATTGTTATTTTATAAAAACTATATTAGATTACAAAATTTAATTTCACAATAGAAGGCGAAATTTCAGTACAAAAATAATTAATTCAAAAATAAAATATCTGAACAAATTTTAATGCCCAATACAAAACTCCTAAAAAAGCCGTTAATTTTTTTAATTTATTAATTAGTATTGAAAGAAATTTTGAAATCCTTTGCCTACTTTATATGGTATAAAATAAAAATCGCACATAATTTAACTTTTTCTTACTGTCTGGAAATTATATTTTCTAAAGATTATAAAGTTTAATTTTATTGAAAAAACATGAGCAATAATTAACATTTACAAGTTATTTTAAACATTCAATAGTATAATAAATTTATAGAGTTTTACTTGATTTTGATTAAATTTTATTTTTGTGCACATAATTAAAACTTTCTTAGCTATCAGTAAAATATTATTAATTCAGTCATAACTTTTAAGAATAATATATATATATAAATTATCTAAGATATGTACCACGAGAAACAGGCAAAAAACTGTACCAGGCAAACAGCTGTAATAATATAATCGTATTACTAGATGTAATGTGCTGGTTGTGCAGCTAGTTTGTAATTTGGTGTGATTGAGTTGAGACTTGAGATGCAGGTTTGAAAATTCACAGCTTTAATTACACGCGCACAAACACCACACACATATAATTAATGATAGACAATATTTAACACACTTAAAGACTTAATTATAGATTCGTAGAAGGATTCCATTTCTAAGCCGAGAATCGACACTCAGATGCTAGCAATGTGCACGAAATTACTTCTTCTCCGGAAGAGAGTCTGTAGGCCAACTAATACACAGGGTTGCGTTAAATATATTTCCTCTCAGGATAAGAGACTGTAAACTAAAGATTTCTCAGCGGGAGCGCAAGTTGCGAGTACTTCGGGTGAGAGTTTTGAGGCCTACTAACCATTTCATCTGAACGCCACAGGAGGCGCTCCTGCCAATGAGTAGGAAAAAGCATGTTTATATATACTATATATTAAACAAATTGGTCTACAAATACTAATTAAATGTTCAAAAATTATATTTCTCAAAAGTCAATTAATCTCGATCCATTCACTTCTTAAATCAGATTTTGTTATATCTTGCCAGTAATATTTTAGATTCTTCTAATTCTGGATTGATAGATATTTGTTTATTTTATAGAGCTCAACTTTGCAATTATATATCTCATATTGAAGAACAATCGGTACACTCAATTGGCTACATGCGTATTGATCGTGATATGTAAAAGCGACTTTCATTCAATAGATTTATGTAATTTACTTAATGAAAGGCAATGGCTTCTGAGAGTTACATTTGCCTAAACAATTGATTTAATGCGATTAAATCAATTGCTCAATCAATCATGAATAAACAGGATGCAACTATTAATTGTACATACATTCATTTAGAATGCAATTTATATTCTTTTGAAAACTCGAAAGATTTAAGTATATGAATTTGTATTTAATCTGAGTATGTAATTTGAGATTTCTCTGTATAATATGAAATAGCAGCGACCTTCATTCAATATCCACTCTATTTCTTCACTTAATAGACTCGATTTTATAAGGATATTGATATAAAATTGTTAAACCATTGTCATGCTGGAACTTAATGAGGTTCTCGTACAAAATCATGAATTCCCCGCTACTCTTCAGGGTAAAGCATGAAAGTAGCGATGTCAGGTCGTAATTCAAAATATCTAATTCCACCAATAAACTAATTAATTAATTATTTATTAATCGAGGGGCAGCCAAAAAGTTCCAGGAATTTAGTTTAACTCTTTATTGCCATAATGTAAATAATTTTTTTACTACTGAAATTTATAGCTGGCAGTGTAGCTGAAGATAGGAGTGTGTAAGAATCGTTTGGTACCATGCCGAAGTTCAATCAAAGGACGAACATCAAATTCATGTGCAGATTAGAAAACTCTGCTTCAGAGATTTTGTTAACTTTACAAAAACAGTTTACGGTTACGATTCTTTGAAGAAAACAGCCATTCGCGAGTGATTTTCAAGAAGTTGGTACAAGAAGTGGGGATCTCTCATGGATCCCTTCACGCAATCCTGTCAGATGAGCAAAGTTTGTCCTGCGGCTGCTGAACCCGCATGAAGGAAGAAAAAAACTTTTATTTATATTGGAGAAAGACACAAATATTCCTATGGCAGGGAAGTTCTTTCGATTGGCTCTAATAGGCTGCGAACGCTCAATTATGTTATTTGTCCTACATGTTCGAAATTGCAGTGCAAAAATATAAGCAGAACATATCAGGCCATACGTGGTGTATTATGGGTAACCCCCAATCTACAGCTCTAGTCGCCAATGAAGTATATCATGAAGTCAAACATAAAAAGCAAAGGGATTTACTAAAAAAATTTATTTTTAGGGATTCTACTAAATTCTAAATATAGAAAATTTTTACAAATTGTTTCACTAGATTTTTCAATTTCATCAATTATTCTTTCACAAACCATTAAATTTTAAGCTCTTAAAATTTTGACATATTTTTAATTTAAAAAGCATTGAAATATCAAATCAAAGAGCATTAACAAAAATAAAATTGTCCAATATTTTAAAATAAACCGGTTTGACTGTTGTCAATAATTAAATTCCATAAGTTTTATTAAATAAATGAATCCGACGGAAATTTTTGTATGCATGCACTCAAAAAAAGAGATAAAAAATGGTCTGTTGGCTGTAAAAAAATATTAATGTTCTCATCCAGTAATTGTTTATGCAAAATTGATTATGGAACCCATACAGAAATGAAAATAATAATTTGTTTCTAATAAAATTGATGGGAATCAATTTCATTCTGAGAAAACGGAGCACAGAAAATTTTCGAAGAATAAAAGAAAAAATTAAAAAAAAGTCTTGTGACGAAAAAAAAAAAAAAAATCTATAACACAAACTAGAAATATTGAAAAATTTCTTTTCCAGATTAAAATCGACATTGTCTAGTCTAGTATAAGCCTTTGTCAATATTTACCATAAGCATACTCCACTCGATTCAAAATTTACTGTCCATTTTTATCTTTTGAGAAGGCAAACTTGTTCTGCGCAGTAAGTGGCCATTATGCCTGGAACTTTCTGAGGTTCTGCTTTTTGGACTTTCTGGGAAAAACTGTTTTTACCCTTTTTTAGGAATTTGACTGGGATTTATGAGTATGGCCCGGAGGCGAAAAGTCCTTTTCTCTGTGTTATTCATATTTTGGATGGGATTGAGTTTGGATGGGATTTCAGTTGTAAATCTTGCGCTTTGCAGACTTTACAGAAACACGCCAGATATTGTTTGCTGTATTTATGATGCAGAATTACTTTCGAAAGGATATTTTTTCGACTGTTTGAGTTTTATTTTTTGGTGGTTTTTTTTTCCTCTTGTGTTTGGAAACACTCTATTTGATGTTTCAGCTGATTTTTTTTCATATTCATGATTAAATGGGGTACAAACCCTTTTCTTACTTAAAAGATAAAATATTAAATTATATTTCAGCTGGATAAATAAAACTTATTTCAGATATAAGCCATCCAGTTTAAAATATCACACACAATTGCCAAAATAAAACAGAACAAAATTAATAAAAGTTTTTGAAATAAACCTTGAAGACTCAATTAAGAAGTAATTCTGCAATATATGTGAAAATGAATTAATGTTTAAATTTTTTTTTACCAAACTAATATGCTTATGTCTTATTTTTTAAATCCAAAATTCTCTCTAAAAAATTGTCAGTAATATATTTAAGCAAAATGATTAAGGAGAGCGCAATCTGTGTATCCCTATCTATACACTTCTTCACTAAGAGGACATGCCTTCAGTATAGTTGGTTAAATGTACAATTACAGCTAAAAGCTCAATGTAAAACTGAACGCCATCATGTTATTTAGAATCATGGTTGAATGGAAGAAAATAATTTATGTATGTTCATTAGAATTAGTGCCAGAACAATGAAACGTAAAAGGTTAAGGTCGATAAACAATTTTTTGATGAAATAAATGAAAAAAAGGTCTGTTGGGTGAAAAAAAACATTGACGTTTTTATCCAGTAATTGCTTATGCAAAAATTGATTATGAAACCCATACAGAAATAAAAATAATAATTTGTTTCTAAGAAAATTGATGGGAATCCATTTCATTCTGAGATAACGACGCATAGAAAATTTTCGAAGACTAAAAGAAAATTTTTTTTAAAAAAAATCTTGTAATGAAAAAAAAAAAAAAAAAAAAAAAGAATCAATCTATAACACAAACTAGAAATATTGAAAAATTTCTTTTCCAGATTAAAATCGACGTAGTCTAGTCTAGTATAAGCCATTGTCAATATTTACCATAAGCACACTCCTCTACATTCAAAATTTACTGTCCATTTTTATCTTCTGAGAAGGCAAACTTGTTCTACGCAGTAAGTGGCTATTATGCCTGGAATTTTCTGAGGTTCTGCTTTTTGGACTTTCTGGGAAAACTGTTTTTACCCTTTTGACCGAGATTTATGACTATGGCCCTGAGGCGAAAAGTCCTTTTCTCTGTGTTATTCATATTTATGGTATGAAACTTGAGTTTGGATGGGATTTCAGTTGTAAATCTCATGCTTTGCAGACTTTAAGAAACACGCCAGATATTGTTTGCTTGTATTTATGATGCAGAATTACTTTCGAAAGGATATTTTCGACTGCATGAGTTTTATTTCGTAGTTGTGTTCTTACCCTTGTTTTTGGAAACACTCTATTTGATGTTTCAGCTGTTTTCATATTAATGATTATTCATTAATTTGAAATTAATTCAATTTCATTTTTTTCATATTATTGATTAAATGAGATTTAAATGTGAATCTTACTTAAAAGATAAAACACTAAAATATATTTCTGTCTTATAAATAAAACTTATTCAGATATAAATCTTCCAGTTTCAAAGAAAACACACAATTACTAAAATAAAACAGAACAAAGTAAGTAAAAGTTATTAAAATAAATCTAGGAACACTCAATTAAGATTGAATTGTGCAATATATGCGAAAATTAATTAATGTTTAATTTTTTTTATCAAACTGAAATATTTATGCTTCCCGTTTTCCTTTTTAAATCAAAATCCAAACAAATCCCCAGTAATATATTTAAGCAAAATGATGAAGAGAAACACAATCTGTGTATCCGTATCTATACTTTTCACTAAGATGATACGCCTTCAATATTTGGTTAGATGTACCCAGGCTGTTAAAAGCTCAATGAAAACTGAACGCCATTATGTTACTTAGAATCAATGTTAAGAAAGTAACACAAGTAAAAGAACAGAAAGTAAAAGAAAATAAACGATGCATGCTGACTTTCATAATGGCATCCTCTAAGAACAATCAGCTTCATTTTATGTCATTTTGATTGCAGGAAAATTCTACTTAATTTCTAATTTAAAAAGTTCCATATTAATAAATTATGTTTGTCACTTTTTTTTCTATAACATTATTTGTTATTCTTATGCTAACAAACTCGTTGCAAAATTATCAGTGAAAACGAATATTCACCAACACGCACATTAGTTTTCTTTCATACCTGAAGAAACCAGTCAAATAAGCACTGGAAAACATTTAAAACAAAGTCCCACCTGTGACAATCTTTCAGCTATTTCTTAATACAAAAAAGTCTTGCAAAAACTGATAGGAAAAGATAAAGACAGACTTGACAGGCGAAAAGAGGTATTGTGATTGGTTATCATTGTGGGGAGAAAAATCCCATAAGTATTGACTCGAAAGGGAAGAAATAGGGGAAAGAATTGTCAAATATCTCTTCTCTCTCTGAGAGCTATTTTCCATATCAAATCCACGGAGGTGAAGAGGATTTGCGTCTCAAGTGCGAATCGCTCCGGAACTTTTTTCCTTTTTTTTTTTCTTTTTTCTATTTATTTTTTTATCGAACTTCCTGTGGAATCCCGTTTTTTTTTCATCATCGATCTATTTTTCTTTTCTGCGATGTGTTATCCTACTAGTGAATGAAGGGAGGGAGAGCGTGCGAAATATGCCATCTCTGCAAATGTTTTATGTATGACATCAGCTGCTGTCTTTCCTCCAATAGAAAGTCACTCGCAGCTGTATCGAACCAAAGATGATGTTCTGTCAATAGGGAAGATAGAAGAAGCAGTTTTGTGTGTGCGATTCGGTTTGGAAAGTACTTTGCTGTGGTAAATCTCCTGCTAACGCCTAGTTAGGTTTTTTGACTTTAGAGAAACTTATTTCAATAAGCACACTTTTCCTTACTCAGAATCACTTAAATTGGTAAGCAAATAAATGCTACTGCTAACTCGTAACTTGGCAGAAAAGTAAAATGTAAAGCAAGTTCTTAGTCTGAAATATTTTGACTATCAGTTCTCATAGTCAGTTACAATGATTTCTAAAATGCAGGGGAAAAAAATCAGAAAAACTGCAATTATACGACCAATTAAACATATTTAAGCTGTATAAGTAAAAACAGTGTGCTGCATCAGAATGTGACATGCAAATGAGTGGAGCTGCTGTCGGTCATTTGACACATGGCTGAAAACAGACATGAAAAGCTTCTATTTTATTCACAAACAGAAATTGTGCACTCAACATCCTTTATCTGAAACATTAGGATGGCTTTGGTTTGGTTGCGGTCATTTCTTTTACACACTTTGCGTTAATTAGGCCGAAACCTACAGTTTAACGTGGATTCCGAAACCACTAGCAAACCCATGACACAGCCAGGATTCGAATCTGAAGCCTGTCGTATCAATGGCTATTTGTCGTTTTTGAATACTACTAACAAAACAGATCTGTATCAAATTCAGAAATCCTAAGGCAACTCTAAATCCTTTACACTTACATTATCTGTCACAATTTAGAGCACTGCATCTGAAAGATTTGTCTCTCTTCCTTGTGGAAAAACAGGAAGGTATTTCCGGCTCGTGGATTTTTCATTTTTATTACCAAACTAGCATTTTTCAATTAATCTTCTTTCTTGTAGGTTTCGATTTGATATCCATGAGTTTGGAAACCCAACGCACTCTCCATCAGGCCACTCTGCCACCAGAAGAGATTTCTCGAAATCAAAAGGAAAAAAAATGAATAAAGTGTGTTTTGGAATAATTTAAATTTAATTTGCAAAACTATCACTAATTAATAGATTTGATAAATTAAAAAAATAATTTCTCAACAAAAAGTAAAAAAATAATACACGATTCATGCTGATTTTTATAGTGGCATCCTCTAAAAACATAGTGGCCTGGTAGTCAATTGGTTAGCGCTTTGGCATTTGGTAGTCAGTCTGAATCCTGGAGCTGGCATGGCTGATTGTTGTGGTTCGGAATCCACTTTAAACTGTAGGTCTCGGTCTGCTGAGCCCTCGTGTGCACAAGATAACCATAAAGTGACAAATCAAAACAAATCTAAGAACACAAACTTATTTTACAACTGACAATATTATTTGTTATTCATATGCTAACAAACTTGTTTTAAAATTAACAATGAAAACGAATATTCACCAACACGCACATTAGTTTTATTTCAAACCGAGAGAAACCAAAGTACTGAAACAAGAACTAGAAAAGATTTTAAATATTTTAAAATCTCTTACGCATTATTTTTCCCAACTTTTAAATCTGTTAAACGTATATCTCACCTGTGACAATCTTTCAGTTATTTCTTCATACAAAAAAGTCTTGCCAAAACTTAAGATGAAAGAAAGAAAAAGAAAAGCTCAAGACAGACTTGAGAGGCGAAAAGCGGTATTCTGATTGGTTATCGTTGTGGGGTGAAAAATCCCTTAAGTATTGAACTCGAAAGGGAAGAAATAGGGGAAAGAATTGTCAAATATCTCTTCTCTCTCTGAGAGCTATTTCCATATCAAATCCACGGAGGTGAAGAGAATTTGCGTCTCAAGTGCGAATCGCTCCTGAATTTTTTTCTTCCTCTTTTTCTCATTTATTTTTTTATCGAACATCTTGTGGAATCCCGGGTTTTTTTTCCATCATCTCTCTATTTTTTTCTTTTTCTGCGATGTCTTATCCTAATAGTGAATGAAGGGAGGGAGAGCGTGCGAAATATGCCATCTTTGCAGATGCTTTATGTATGACATCAGCTGCTGTCGTTCCTCCAATAGAAAGTCACTCGCAGCTATATCGAACCGAAGATGATGTTCTGTCAATAGGGAAGATAGAAGAAGCAGTTTCCTGTGTGCGAGTTCGGTTTGGAAAGTGCTTTGCTATGGTAAATCTCCCGTTAACGCCTATTTAGGTTTTTTGACTTTAGAGTGACTTAGTTCAATTCGTAAGCACACTTTTTCTTTCTTAGAATAATCACTTAAATTGGTACACAAATAAATATTACAGTTAACTCATAACTTGAAAAGTATAATATAAAACAAGTTCTTAGTGGGAAATATTTTAACTTTCAGTTCACATATTCAGTTGCAGTGGTTTCTACAATTTATGGAAAATTTTAAAAAAAGTTGCTATACGTGGAAAGTTAGTTATATTTAAGCTGTATAAGTAAAAAGAGAATTATGCATCAGAATGTGATATGTAAATTAGGTGAGATGCTGTCGTCATTTGACACGTGCCGAAAACAAAGAGTTTAGAAATCCGACGCACTTTCCATCAGCCCACTCTGCCTCCAGAAGAAGTTTATCGAAATCAAAAGGATAAAAAGTTAATAAAGAGTGTTTTGTAAAGTTAAAATAATTTTAATTTAATTTGAAAAAATATCAGTAATTAATAGTTGTAATAAATTTAAAAAATAATTTCGCAACAAAAAGTAAAAAATAATAAACGATGCATACAGGCTCTTATAGTGGCATACTCTAAGAACACAGCGAACTGGTAGCCAATTGGCTAGCGCTATTGCCTTTGGTAAGGACAGGCTCTAAGTTCGAATCCTTGAACTGCCATGGCTGTTTGTTGTGGTTCGGAATCCACTTTAAACTGTAGCTCCCAATCTGTTTAGCCCTCGTGTGCACAAGATGACAGTAGAGCGACAAACTAAATCAAATCTAAGAGCACAACATTATTTGACAACTGGCAACATTATTTGTTAATCTTATTCTAACACACTCGTTATAAAATTATTATCAATGAAAACGAATATTCATCAATACACACATTTGCTTTCAAACCTAGAGGAACCAGTTAAACAAGTACTGGAAAAAATATAAAATATTTTAAAATTCTTTTACGCATTATTTTTCCCAACTTCGAATCTGTGAAAAGTGTATTCCACCTTCCAATTCCTTTCAGCTATTTCTTAATACAAAAAAGCCTCGCAAAAACTTAAGATAGAAAGAAGATAAAGACAGACTTGAGCGGTATTCTGATTGGTTATCATTATGGGTAGAACAATCCCTTAAGTATTGAACTCTAAAGGGAAGAAATAGGGGAAGAAGAATTGTCAAATATCTCTTCTCTCTCTGAAAGCAATTTCCATATCAAATCCAAGGAGGTGAAGAGGATTCGCGTCTCAAGTACGAATCGCTCCGGAATTTTTTTCTTTTTCCCATTAATTTTTTTATCGAACTTCTTGTGGAATCCCGTTTTTTTTTCATCATCGCTCTATTTTATTTTTTATTTTGTCTTATCCCAATAGTGAATGAAGGGAGAGAGAGCTTGCGAAATATGCCTTCTTCGCAGATGTTTTATGTATGACATCAGCTGCTGTCGTTTCCCAATAGAAAGTCGCGCACAGCTGTATCGAACCGAAGATGATGTTCTGTCAATACTGAAGATAGAAGGAAACAATTTTGTGTGTGCAAGTTCGGTTTGGAAAGTGCTTTGCTGTGGTAAATCTCCCGTTAACGCCTAGTTAGGTTTTTTGACTTTAGAGAAACTTATTTCAATTCGTAAGCACACAATTTCTTACTTAGAATCACTTAAATTGGTACGTAAATATATGTTTCGCCAAACTCATAACTTGATATTCAAGTAAATTATAAAACAAGTTCCTTGTGTTTAAAATTTTAACTTTCAGTTCACATTGTCAATTGTTTTCTAAAATTTATGGAAAAAAATCAGAAAAGTTGCGATTGCAAGAACCATTAATTACATTTAAACTGATTAAGTAAAAAAGAATGCTGCATCAGATATGTGATATGTTTAGTGGAGCTGATGTCGTCATTTGACACTTGGTTGAAGACAGACAAAAAGTTTCTATTTTATTCACAATTAGAAATTGTCCACTCAACTTCATTTATCTGAAACATTATGATGTCTTTGGTTTGATTGATCGTTCTGCGGTAATTTCTTTTGCACACTTTGGGCTAATTTGACCGGGACCTACAGTTTACGTGGATTCCGAACCCCTAAAAAACAAACACTAACACTAACAAACTTGAAGCCTGTTGTGTCAATGGCCAGAGCGTCAACGGCCATAATGGTGGCGAGCCATTGGATGGAAAGAAGCTGGCCAGAGTTAAATGTGAAATCTTCCTTCGCTCTTAAACTGGCAAATTAATTTCTATGAGCAGTACAAACTCTGAAAGATATAAACAGGAAATTAAAGCTTCCAGGGCCAAATTTTAATCTTCAGTCTCCATAGTTACTTACACTCGTTTTTAGCACATAAAGGAAATAATCAGTAGAAAATGTGATTCCATGAACAAAAATAAGAAAAGCTTCGTGGAATTTAGGCTCTATAAGAGATAAAGAAAAACTGAATTAGAATGGAAGATGTTGCAGTGAAGATGATGTAGTTTAACGTCATTGGCGTAAAGCAGGCTTTAAAAGAATCTGAAATTTTACTAGAATCGGCGTAGTGAACTTTCAAGTTCGCCATGTTTTGATATGAGAACTCTATACCATTTATTTGAAAACCTTCGATGAATTATTTGATAGACGGAAGCAGTCAAAATCAATTCATAACTGTGTAACAGGGTGGTTGATTGGAATCTATTTTGCATTTCCTTATTTTTAAAAACAAAATCAGTTTCTAGAAGGTACAGTCGATAAAGATTTATGGTTACAAGTGCCTTGATTAACAGCTGCTTGCAGAAGACCACAAAGCAAGAAGGCCCAGAACCACTATACCAATCCACCTCAAAGCTTCTCTTGTAGAAGCCACAGGATGGATATTATCCAATTCAACTATGTAAAAAAAAAAAAAAAAAAATAAAAAAACCCTAAAACCCTAAAACCAACCTCACGAAATTAAAGTTTTATTTGTTACATTGAAAATTGAAGTACAGTCAGTGATATACCCTTCAATGAAGACTGAATATTTTCCTTGGGAAGTGAGCCAGGACAAATGTCAGACAGACGGGGAACATGAAGCTACCATTATCCTAGTCATATCTATGAAAAAGACAGAATTGGAGGGACTGGTGCATGTGTGTGGGCAGACTTCTCCTTGGATGGTCACATTGAGTTGTACATAGTTCCAAATTGAACACACATGACTCAATTAAGCGCAGTAAGTAGTCTTGACCCAATTATCCGTACTTATCCCAGTGCATTTGATGACTTTTCATTCCTATATCAGGATAATGCAAAACCACACAGGGATCGGGTTTTTGAAAAAAAACGTCTGACTGACGAGACTGTTGTAGGACTGTATACTGGAACGACCTTGAAAAAATGTGAGGGGTGTAGATAAAAAAAACACACATTACATCAAAATATAAACTTACGGTTATTTAAAAACAGGTTTTATGTTCCAATTTGAAGTAGACATACAAATATATTGAAATATTCATTTATATCTTTTCTTAGCAAATGAGCTAATAAAGTGTCTTAAACGAATGCAAAATTGTAATTCTTACCAATACACGTACTTAGAAAATACTTTTCCAGCAATTCTGTATGTAACACAAATGCCATGAATGCTTAATGGTTTTATTAGAAAACATTTGAATGAATGTACTCTACGATCACCCAAAACGGGAAAGATACACTTACGCAATTAAAACATTCCAAGCATATTCTGAGTGGAAATAACTGTAACAAAAATAAGCACGTTAAAGCGCCCTAGTTTAATCAACGACACGATACTTCCCCCCACCATAACACATCTTTCCACGCTTCCACACCATCGGCCCGCGGAAAGAGATTCCGTCGCCAAAAAGACAATGCGTCAACACAATTTGTCGCCAAGTGACCAAGTTCATAGAGTGGAACAAGAAGGATCTGAAATGGCTTCCCTTAATAAAACACGATGGCATCCCAAAAATTAGATTCGTACAAAGTTACGGGAGTCGACTTAATGGAGTTAATCAGAGGTATGGGGTGACCTATTTAGAGGGACGAGGTTTATTAAAGAGATTCATTCTTGCTTAGCACAATTACTGGTGGTGTATGTAGATACAGTGCACAAAAAAATTTGGTTGTACTGTATTAATAAATAGGCCAATAAAGAGACAATTCTGGTTTCATACCAAATACAAAAATTGTGGTTTTATTTTTTTATTTTTTTATACAATAATTTATTTCCGCACACAATTGAATAAAACCTGTTACAGTAAAATGCTACAAAAAAAATATGGTAGTACTGTATTATATACATAACTTTTTGCCACGCTATTTAGGTCAATAAGAAGAAAATTTTGGTTTCGTACCAAATACAAAAATTGTGGTTTATTTTCCTTATTTTATTAATTTATTTCCGCACACATTTTAATAAAACTTGTTACAGTACAATGCTCGTTGATCCTGTTCATAATATTAAATAAATTTAAAAAAATATGCTGCATTGATATGATAAAGCATTAAAATAACACTTGAATATCAAAAAAAAAAAAATATCTAAATATAACAATTAATAAATATAATATCTATATCAGATGAATGAAATACAATATTTGAGGGTTTTTTTATACACAATAATTTTGAATTTGTGATAATTTTTAATATCAAAAATGAGTGCTTGACTTTATACTTAAAATAATTGAGGTACATAATTTAGACTTTTTTCCTTTATTTAGCAGTATTTTCAATAATATTTGCATTCATTTTTAATACATTTGTATTCATTTAAAATAATATATACTTATTTACATATTTAAATAAAATACGGATTTAAATAAAGCTGTGGGTTCTTAAATCTATGCCTCCCCATCTATACCCAACCCCATCAATATGCATAATAAATTTTACTAAAACTTTTGATTGTACTCAATTTATGGATTTCATAAGATTACAAACGACCTAAATCTTCATATTATCAATACTATCATTATAAATAATAATTGTTCTAATAATCAATACTAATAATAATCAATAATAACAATAATAAACAATAATAATAATAATAGACAATAATAATAATAACAATCAATAAAAATAATAATAATATTTTTGACTGTTCAATCAAAAATAATTTTAATCCATCATAACAGTCACTTTTCCTGTATGCCTTTAAAAATAATTAAAATAATGAACGCCTCACTTGAAAAATATTAGCCGTGATATTTTTATGCTAAGAATAATTAATACATAATTAAATTCCTTCCTGTATTTTATTCTGTTTAATAGTTTTTGTTTGGTTAGTGTTTGAAGGGGAAAAAAGAGCTTATTTTTATTGTGCTGCTAATTAATTTTGTGTAACGAAATTACTCTCTTAAAAAGCATATTATATTCCGAAAGAAGTTTAAAAACATTTTTTCTAATAAAATGTCTTTTTATCATTTTCTTTCCGCCTGAAAAAAAGCATTTTTATGGAAGCATTATTTTTTTGTCATGTTTCTTATTTGTATAATGAATACTTAATTAACTGATTAATTTTTGTGTGTTTTACGGTTTATAATCATTATTTTTTTAAATGAATTTGTTTTTAGAAAGATTGTTATAATTTGAACAGATGTTGTATATTAAATAAGGCATATATATATCTAATATATA
>BPLQ01011271.1:0-18784 GCA_021605075.1 Caerostris darwini | reverse complement strand
TCAGCATTCAATAGCATCAGACAAAAATATTTCATGTGTTTAAAAATCCACACACGTTACTTGAATAAAAAGAAACATTTATGTTAAAATAGAAGAAGTTCCATAGTAAAACTTTAAAAATAATAAATTAAATGACAAATATATACATACACATACATCATTTCGTATTTGTAGTGAAGGTTTAATTTCCTTTGAATGGCGGTTTTCATAAAACAGCGTTACGAGCACACACAACACAAATTCGATATTTTTATTTTGTATGAGTTTTTTTGTGGAATGATAAAGTATCTTTTCGGGAAAATCCTTTTTTGGCATATTTCGCACACATACGGTTTTTCTTCGGTATGGATGTGATAATGTCTTCGCAACGCCTGGTTGTGAGAAAATCCTACATTGCACAACTCGCATGTATAAAGGCTCGTTCCCACCGAGGCGAGAGACGTGAAGATGCAAGAGGCAAGCGACCAAATTTTTTCGACCCCTTCACAGCGAAATGTCAGAAATAGCATTACGCATAGTGGAAAACCGCTTGGAGTTGAAAGTTGGGCTACTCCACGCGGCGAACTGCAAACCGGTTTCAGGCGACCGCGGTGAGGTCAAATTTTGGTCGCTTGCATCTTGTCGCCTTGGTGAGCACGAGCCTTAAGGCTTTTCTTTCGTGTGGGTTCTCAAATGGAGTCTCAACTTTGATGATTGGGCAAAGGCTTTTCCACATAAAGAACATTTCTGAGGCTTCTCCTTTGTATGGGTAAGCATGTGAATTTGCATATTGTTCTTTTGAAAAAACCCTCTTCCACATGTTTCGCATTTGTGCGATTTTATCCCATCATGAATTAACAAATGCTTCTTTAAGTCCCCTTTTCTCTGAAATCTTTTCTTGCACATGGGGCACGAATGAGACTTCGACTTCGAGTGACAGACCAAGTGCTTTTTCAATTTTCTTTTTTCAGAGAATTTTTTTCTGCATCCATTGCACAAAAAAGTATTTTCCATCGCAGTCGAGACACTGTTTTGAGCCATTTTTTAAAATTGTAATTTTAATTGTTATTGTAATTTTTCTCACTCGTACAATCAGAATGAAACACGATTTTTATAATGGTTTGCAGAATTTGCTGTAAATGCATTTATATAAAGTTCTGTCCAATACAAATTACTTCAGTTCATTAGTAGAATTGTGGATTACAATAATTAATTAGAATTGTGAAAGTTCAATGAACTTTTTTTTTTTAAAAACAAATTGAGAAAAATTTTGCAGAATCCGTTTCCGTAAAATACCCTTCAAATAGAATGATTCCATATTTCAAGCAATACATAAAAAAATAATAAATTCATAATTCTATAATTTTTTTTTCTAATGCAGCTGGCAAACACTTAGACAGTTGTCTTTGATGCCTTAAGGCAAGCGCTGCACTGATGTTAATCACTTAGCACTGCCCCATGTAGCTTGAGGTTAAACTACGGATCTACTATTCAAAGTGCATTCCAAAATACTACAATCATCCATGGCACCGCCGGGATTCGAACCCGAAACTTGTGGTACCGAGCGCCAGCCACTCGACCAGCCGGCCTCTTATTTTATAATAAGTTATATCATTTGGATGCATATCGATGCATTGAATTCATTCCGTTGGGCTGATTGTTATTTTTAACTTAATCAATCAAGGTATTTCGGACAATATTTTTTTATTAAGGATGTTAAAATTTCAGCTTTAGTTATAGCAAAATAATTTTTAAGCAACCTATCTTTCTGGGAAAAAATGAAAAGATTAGTGACTTAGAAATGCTAAGTAATTATTTTATTGGATAATTTTTATGCTTTTGTAAAATCTATCGAGTTTTATGTTTTATCTTCCATCGGAAAGTTATTTTATCTGAAACATGTTGTAATTTCGTCGGACGAAACTTATCTTCATACAGAATTTAGATCAGCTATGATTATATTGGGTATATCAATTATAAACTATGACGAGTTAATTTAGAGGTTTCGATTTAGGCTGACGAATGATTTGGTGAAAAAATGTTAAAACGTTTCTTGCATTAGAATGTTTTCGATACTTAACTCCTATTACGACATTCATGTCATGTTGATCATTAGATTTTGGGCTAATATGATATTGTTTTAATATTTACATAAATATTTGTGTTAGTTTACAATGAAATTCTTCTAATAAGTAGTCTCTTATCAGTTTACACTCTCATTGTGAATTTTAAGACCTTTTTCAAAAAATTAAAATATATATCAATTTTCAAATTATTCGAATTTTGAAGACATTCTTTCTGTCTAAAATTTTTTTTATAATTTATTTCTTCTGAATGAGATAACATCTCAGAATAAACAATAAGACTATCCTGTACAAAACATCCTTTTTTTTACCAGTGAGTGAACTGCCATTATGCAAATTTTTTTGCGAAATTGCTATGAAAACTAAATATCAAGTGGGCTGAAAAGTTAGTAGGCTAGCATACAAAAATTCTTTTTTTTTTTTTTTTTTTATAGAATTTGATTTTATTATTCAACACAATTACAATTGTACAATTTTTATAGTGCAATTTGTCTTTAGCCTCAAAATAGGCTTCAGTTTCGGCGATTACCTCTTCATCGGCGCGAAATTTCTCTCCAGCGAGTATCCTATTGAGGTCTGAGAACAGGAAAAAGTCGCTGGGGGCCAGATCTGGACAATACAGTGGATGCGGAAGCAATTCATGCAATTTTACCATCGTTTTCATTCAATTTTTTTTTTTTTTTTTTTTTTTTTTTTTGCAAAATTGATCGTTTTTATTATGGTATGTTAGCTTGTTAACAATACATTTTGAATCATTTTAAGAAAAAATGTTTTGATGACCTTCAATCATCCAGATCATAATTTGAACTTAAAGCGCAATCTTGCTCTACGCAGCACGTATTCATTGTCTCAAAGCCCTTCCAATATGCAAGACTTTTTATTCCTAAGTAAATTTTTTCTCTACTTTGTGGCTGTAGACTACTTACAATATTTTAAACATATAAAATATTATCCAAAAGAAAACTTTCCGAAGGTTCGCCCAAATTCAAATACAGAAAAAACTTTTTATTGTTAGTTTCAATATTTTTAATATTATAAATGCATAACGTTTAACTCTATAAAATTCAAAAAGAAAAATTCTTGAATGGTAATATTGGAATTGAGAATAAAATAATTCTATGAGGAATCAATTTGATTAATCTGGAAGTTAAAGCAATTAGACGATGAATTCCAATCCTTTTATATTTTTATGATTCGAGCTGAGAGACGTTGTATCTAATTGGATTTTTGGGTAAGTTACCCAAAGGAAATAATGCTATTGTTACTTAATAATTCATAAAAAATTGGAACCAAAAGAACATTGTTTTGTTGTAATTCTTGTACTACCTTGGTTTACATTAGAGATATTACAAACTGAAATTTGTTGAAAACAAATCGATTAAAAGGAAAGGCAAATAGATCGGATTGGGTATGTGCTTCAGCTAAGTAAATATTTAGAGTGTTTGTACTAATGATTTTATTCCTGTTCGAAGAGATGTTTCTGCTGTGGATAGTTTTGATAACATAGTAGATTTTACCACAATTACAAGCAATGTTTCAAATATCATTATAGCAATTAATTTAACCGTGTATTTACTTAATTTAGTCGTTATTAGACTTTTGGATCAATTGATTTCGATCCATAATACAAGAGAAAAATGCATTTGTGCATTAAATGGAAGATTCAATTTGTGTCTCTATTATAAAATGCAGCATTACACTAAAGAATCTTTGTATGAAATTGTAAAAGTTCAGTATAAAACTGTATAAAATTATTAAAGTTTTTCCTTTAAGTTAATGTTTATTAGATTTATTTTCTTTAGGCTATATTATGTATAGTTCTAAAATTTCTTTCATGCTTCTAGATGGCAAATTCAGTTGCATTAGAAAAACATTATTGACGAGTACATCTGAATATACTTATATAATTATATCGTAACAGATGTCTGCACTAAAGGCTCGTTCCCACCAAGGCGAGAGACGTGAAGATGCAAGAGGCAAGCGACAAAATTTTTTCGACCCCTTCACAGCGAAACGTCAGAAATAGCATTACGCCTAGTGAAAAACCGCTTCGAGTTGAAAGTTGGGCTACTCCACGCGGCGAACTGCAAATCGGTTTCAGGCGACCGCGGTGAGGCTAGTGATTGGTCAAACTTTTTCGCTTGCATCTTGTCACCTTGGTGAGCACGAGCCTTTAATTGGTAAGAGCGATAAGTTTGGAGGAAGCGGTTACCCATTTAAATTTTCATTAAAAATTTATACATTATAGTGAATTAATTAACGGAATTGATTAATCACTGTTTGAATAAAAAATAACCTACACGTGTTTATTCAAAAAAATTCTGTAGTATTAAATAAATAAATATAATACAGAAGATAGGTATAAAATTCAAATGGGTTCGATTTTGTTTGAAGATAAAAAAAATTCAGATTAGAAGTGTCCGTTGGAAGAATGGTTATTTTCAATTCCAGTTTTGTGAAAAATGGGAACTAGTTAATTGTGGATGTTTTTGCAAATCAGGTCTCAATTCATTTAGGTAACGGGAGACGTCTACAAGGATCTACGCATTCCTCACAATCACTCATCTTTTAAAAGGTTGCATACATTTCATTTTGTAACAGTAAAACCTGCAATGTTTTCTGTTAAATCAAAAAATAATTTATTTTACAATTTGAAGCTGTATACATTCGCTGAAAAAATAGACCAGGCCATGATGGGATATTATTCCATCCATAACTCACTCCACAGGATGGAAATTACAAGTAGTACACATACGAATAAAGGAAAAGAATAATTTATAAATGAACAGGAAAAACAGTGCCACATGCATTTCAGCAGTTTGAAACATAATTCGTTAGCTTTTTACAAAGGTAGGCTAAGTGTAGCAGCTGTAAATACGCATGAATAACATTTTATCAATATAAATAATAAACAAATAGTCGAATGTAAAAATTAGTTTTTATTCCATGCATAATCAGCTTTTATATTTGATTACAAATAAAATGTCTATCGAAATTCATTACAAAAATTATTTAGAAATGTACTCAATTTACTGCAAATAATAAGATATCAAAAAATTCCTCGTCCGATATATGAAATAAATCCACTGTTACAGAATTAAACATAAATCTTTATGAAATTTACTTTGTGTAAAATATCTCATTTCAATTATTAAATCTTCATTTTAATACAACATGATTATACTTTGAAAACTTTCACATGGGGAAACATGTTAAATATAAAAATGTAAACAATGAAATTAAATATTCTATAGTATAAAAAAAAAACCTTAAATTCCTTCACATACATACGCATAAATATATATTTTAAAATACTTATTTATTATTAAATGTGAGACTTACAATAAAATAATAAAAGATACAATAATCAATAAAAATCTCATTCTAGCTTTACACTGAAGTGACAAAAGTTATGGGATAGCAATATGCAAATTTTCAGATGGCAGTAGCATCGCGTAGAACAGGTATAAATGCGCAGTGCTTTCGCAGAGCGTTCATTTCTGTTCAAGTTATTCATGTGAAGAGGTTTTGACGTGATGATGACCGCACGACGGGAATTAACAGACTTTGAACGCGGAATGTTAGTTGGAGCTAGACGCATGGGTCATGCCATTTCGGAAATCGTTAGGGAATTCAACATTCCCAGATCCACTGTGTCAAGAGTGTGCCGAGAGTATGAAATTTCAGGCATAACATCCCACCATGGACAGCGCAGTGGTCGACCGCCTGCACTTAACGACCGAGACCGGCGACGTCTGCAAAGAGTCGTAAATTCTAACAGACAAGCAACACTGCATCAAATAACCGCAGAAATCAATGTGGGACGTACAAGGGACTTGTCTGTTAGAACTGTGCGGAGAAATTTGGCTTTCTTGGGCTATTCCAGCAGAAGACAGACTCGAGTGCCTTTACTGACAGAACGACATCGCTTGCAGCGACTCTCGTGGGCACGTGAGCATATCGGTTGGTCCCTAGATGAATGGAAAACAGTGGCCTGGTCCGATGAGTCACGATTTCAGTTGGTAAGAGCTGATGGTAGGGTTCGAGTGGGGCGCAGACCCCACGAAGCCATGGACCCAAACTGTCAGCAAGGCACTGTTCAAGCTGGTGGTGGCTCCGTAATGGTGTGGGCTGTTTTTTCATGGCATGGACTTGGTCCTCTGGTGCGACTGGACAGAACATTGACTGGAAATGCTTATGTTCAGCTACTTGGAGATCACTTGCAGTCATTCATGAACTTCATGTACCCAAACAACGATGGGATTTTTATGGATGACAATGCGCCATGTCACCGGGCCACAACTGTTCGCGATTGGTTTGAAGAACATTCTGGACAATTCCAACGAATGATCTAGCCACCTAGATCGCCCGACATGAATCCCATCGAGCATTTATGGGACATCATCGAGAGGTCTGTTCGTGCCCAAAATCCTGCACCATCAACGCTTTCACAATTATGGACGTCTATCGAGACAGCATGGCTCAATATTCCTGCAGAAGACTTCCAACGACTTGTTGAGTCCATGCCACGCCGAGTTGCTGCAATTCGCCGGGCAAAAGGAGGGCTGACACGATATTAAGAGGCATCCCATGACTTTTGTCACTTCAGTGTATATATATATAAATTATTAAAATATATTACAAAATTTCTATTGCACTCAAATTATTCACGATTTTCACAATGATTTGAAGAATTTGTGTTAAATGCATTCACATAAAATTCTGTCTCATAATTCCTTCAGTTCATTTCACTATTAAAATAGTCAGGGCGCCAACGAAATAATAGAGCCAGACTACATTTTTATTTGAAAAGGAATTTTATCGAATTAGGATTTACGTGGAGCTTAATTGCAGATAAAAATCTAACTCTTCCAAAATTGGGTAGTTGATTATCAACTTCGATTATCGATAACCCCTGATTATGGTATAAAGAGTAAATTGTAGAGGAAACAGAGGGCCTTATAGAATAGGACTTTAATCGTAAAATTGTTTTTAAGTGCCAAAGAAAATTTTTAATTTTAGTAGAGTAAATAACACTTTAGGTTGGGATATTTTAGAGTTTGGTTAACATATGAGCTTCAGACATCTGGACATTTTTTTTGTTCTAATGCAGATGGCAAACACTTAGACTATAGTCTTCGATGTCTTATTGAAATCGCTGTACTGGCATTACTCACTTAGCTCTACGCAGGACTTGCGTGTAGTTTGAAGATAAGCAAAGGACGCGGAGTAATAATACTTCTGCAACGCTCTACGATCATGGTAGACCGGGACCTACGGTTTAAAGTGGATTCCAAACCGAGTGCCAGAGCGCAAGCCACTCGGCCATTCAGGCCCCACATCTGTGACATAATTAGGAATACATATACATGTAATATATAATCGTAAATACAATCGATGTCGAATTGCAAGTTTCTCTGCAATTAGAATTTGGTAGCATAAATCTCTAGGCTGGAATATAATTTTTTTATTTCTATATAGAGGGGAGGGAGATTTCAATCTTGAATATGATCGTTAAAGGTAGAAGTTGAATAATGTGTGTAGAGTGTGGCAGTTATTTCTAAACATACTCTGGATAACACTGGTTCATCTACAAATATTCCGTAGTAATGGTGAATGTTTAGGTCCAATATTGAAGAGTTTAATGCAACAACATGCAGAATATTCGGTAAACATTTACGAAATGTTTTTTTAATCCAAATTCATCCAAAAAAATTTGGAGAAGGTATTTCTCTAAAATACCTATCAAATTGAATCCCGCCATAAATACACTCATGTCCATAAATTAAGGATAGTTCAGAATCACACAGAAATTGAACTCTAAAATAAAAATTTCACCTGTAGAATTATCACACACATCTTGAAAAAGAATATGCAAATTATATGCGCGGATAGTACGTCGCAATGACGAGAGTGTAAGAGAGGGGTATATAAGGAATGGTGGCAAAGAAGTAAAATTGTTCATAAGCGCTTTAAAAGCCTTTCAGTGCAATAACCGCATAGTTATGGCACAAAGGCAGCATTTGGATGTTTTTTTACGTGGTAGAATTATCGGACGACTGGAATGTGGACGTACCCAGCTGGAAGTATCCGAGGAACTTGGAATAGCCCAGAGTGTCATCTCCAGGCTTTGGCAACGATTCCAAGATGATGGTAATGTGAGTAGATGTTACAGCACATGTCGCCCACGAGTTACAACGCCGAATGAGGACCGGTATTTAGCAGTTACTGCCAAAAGAAACAGACGGAGCACAGCATCAGACCTGTCTCGTCAGCTCTCTTCAGCTACTGGTATGACAGTTTCAAGGCAGACCGTGTACAGACGCTTAGAGCACATTGGTCTATATGCTCGTAGGCCTGTCCGATGTGTTCCACTTACCGCAACTCACTGTCGCCTGCGATTAATCTGAAGTAGTCTTGTGAGATGTTTTCCGACGAGTCCAGGTTTAGTTTGCAGTCTGATTCTCGCCGGACTTTCATATGGAGAGCACCAGGTATCCGTTACCACCAAGAGAACACCATTGAATGACACCGTTACGGTGGTGCAGGATGGCTCGTTTGGGGAGGAATTATTCTTGGTTCCAGAACTGACCTGCATGTTCAGAGTGCAAAGATGACAGGCCGCATCTATCGGGATGTCATTCTGGAGCAACATGTACGTTTATTTCGGGGCGCCATGGGAGCTGAATTTATGGATGACAACGCCCGTCCTCACCGTGCAAACATTGTAGACGAATGCCTTCAATTGGAGGATATCACCCGTATGGATTGACCAGCATACTCACCGGACTTGAATCCAATAGAGCATGTGTGGGATATGCTTGGCCGACGAATTGCAGCCCGTCAACCCCCTCCCACCCGTCAACCGGGACTTCGGAGGGCATTGCTTGATGAGTGGTGTAATATTCCCCAAGATCAGATTGATAATTTGATACTCTGCATGCCTAGGCGTTGTAAGGCCGGTATTGCTTCGTCCGGCAGATTTACTCCACATTAACCATGCTATATTGTTTTTTGTAAATAGGTTCTTTTTTAAAATTTGCTCCAGGGAGTAAAAATCGCAATTTTTATTAATTATGTCAAATATATAGCATCTTTTTTGCTCTTTACCTTTTGTTTAATAAATAGACTTTACAAATAAGTCAAATTTGTTTTGCTTCTGTCTCTTTTTTTGTCTGAACTTCATTATCCTTAATTTATGGACATGAGTGTATATCTGAGCACATATTTCATGAATTACACAAAAAAAATTTTTAAGTAAATATTCGATAGTAAATCATACGATTTGGATGTACATTTGTGTACATTTATCACAGTTCTGTCGATTAAGTGTTCTTTTTACCTTAAAAAAATAATAGGTTTTTTTGAACGATTTTATTATTCAAAAAACGGGGAAATTCATTTTAATTCTGTTGAAAGAAGGGGCCTGATGGCCGAATGGCTAGCGCTCTGGCGTTCGGTACCACAGGTATCAGGTTCAAATCCCGACTTTGCCCATGGGTGTTGTAGTTGTTCAGAATCCACTTTAAACCGTAGGTCCCGGTCCTAATAGGATCGTAGAGCGCTGCGGGGGCATTGTTACTCCGCGTCCGTGGTTTACCATCAAGTTACACGCGCCCCCTGTGTAATGCAAAGTGAGTAACATCGGTGCAGCCCTTATAGGCATCCAAAGACGTCTATGTCTGTTTGCCAGCTGCATTGAAAAAAAAAATGTTGAAAGAAATTTAACTTATCTATCTTGAGATGGAAGAATTAGACGATTTAACTGACTTTAAATATGCATTATTCTTGCAGGGCTAGAAAATTTTGATCGTTGCATTTTACTAGTCAATTCCTCTGTAATAATGCAGAATAGTGTTTTAAGTCTTTGATACATCCCATTTTCGTACAAAAATTATAGTTTTTTTGTGATTCTATTTGGTATATCAATAAAAAATGATTACTAGTTATTTTTGATGCATCGATTTATATTGATATTGATTTTGCGAATAATGTGCATATTCCTCGTATTTGAAGTTTTTCATATCTATCTCGAATATAAATGACGACCTTTTATTTTTTAATTAATACATTAATGCTGTTTTTATATTTATACCAATAAATAATCATAGTTTATTTATTCAAACAATGTGTTATTTGTACACAGACTAATAACATGCTGCAGGTGTGTTTTATTAATTTGGCAGTTAATAAAACACAGTCACAGATAGACTTCTTTTTGGCTGTCACAGATAGAAGATTGTTCTAAAACAATCGAACTAAGGAATCGAACAATTTGATGATGATGGATTGTATAATTGACATAGAGCATCTTTTTAAGTATTGAATATACTCAGTATGATCTAAATTTACAATATCTCTGCAAATTCATGATAATCATCGTCATTGGTACAATAGCCCCACGGTGGGCTAAGGCCGTCTGCCTATTGGAAGAATTCGAGACATTATATAGATATTTTATTACAAATTATTTCCAAAATAAATGAATTTAATTTTTTAATGAGTTTTGGAGATATAAGTGAAAGCAATATATTTGTCCATATAACATTCTTAAAGTACCCTCTTAACATTTCTTATCACTATAGAGATGAAATTCAGTGACTGGCGCAAGCGACTTTAAATAATGAATATAACAAAATTCGAATATCATGCCATAACTGTTGGAATCATTACAAATATATCTAAAATTATATGCATACTAAATATTACGTTAAAATTGCTATTATTAATCTCTAATAGTAATTTTAAACCAATTTAATAAAGATTTATCAAGGTGTAATTAAATTTTCATTAATTGATCTTTATCTCATTTTGTTATCCGACTCTTTTCAAAAACTTTTATTCATATCGAAATTCAGATCTAAGTTTATTGATACTATTAAATTTCAATTTTTAAAAATTTAATTTAACCAAAGGTGACACGAAACTGAATGTAACATTACTCATTCCAACGTTCTGGGTAATTTTCCGACACCCATGTATTTTAGGACGTGTATTATACATATTCAGATAAGAAGTAAATCAAGTTTACAAAGATACAGTTAAACAGCATTTTTCTGCCGTAAGCATTTGAGCTTTTGGTGTAGAAATTGTACTTTTCACGCAGATTAGTGAATCAGTTGTAATTTCAGTTGAAAGTATTTTAACAAACAATGAAAAAATACAATAAAAATGAATACATATCTTTAATTAAACTATTTTTTACACACCTTTACAGATAATACAGTCTATTATAATGACGCGAAAATATGTTTCTTCATAAAATTTTAAGATAGATTTGTACAATAATTTAAGAGTATTACCGGAAAAGTAAATGACTAGTTCTTATTTATTCAAATATTACATATATAATATATACCTTTACAAACATTACTAAGAGGTAATTTATAAAAGCCCTCAATTGATTAAAATATAATTTTAAAAATATTGAATTTAAGAATGTTATATTAATAAAAGTAAAAAAATCTCGTGCATACGAAAATGTAATTATTAATATGCACGAGATTAATGCATACGAGTAATTAATATCTCTGTATTTGTCGTGAAAGTAAAATTACCCTGGAATCTCGTTTTTAAGAGACAGTCTATTTTGAGGAAAGATTTTCATGATGAACTTTTACACCTTTGCTTTGTATGAATTCTTGCATGACGTAATAAAGATCTTTTGTAAGAAAATCGTTTAAAACATACAACACACCCAAACGGCTTTTCTTCGGAATTAATTGGCAAATGGACAGTTAAACCATATTTTAAGGTAAACCTTTTCTGACATATTTCGCACACGTATGGTTTTTCTTCTGTATGAGCGCGGTAATGGCTTTGCAATGTTCCCTTCCGAGAAAATGCCTTATTGCACATTTCACACGAATAAGGCTTCTCTTTCGTGTGAGTCCTCAGATGTTGCTTTAAATGTGATGCATTCCCAAAAGCTTTTTCACACAGAGGGCACATATGAGGCCTTTCCCCAGTATGAGTAACCATGTGACGTTTTAGATCACCCTTTTGACTAAACGCTTTTTTACATCTTTCGCATTCGTGCGATTTCTGTCCCTCGTGAATTAATAAGTGCGTCTTAAAACTACCCTTACGAGCAAATTTTTTATTGCACACGCCACACACGTGAGGCCTTTCTCCTGAATGGCAAAGCGAATGCAGATTCAACTTTCGTTTATCAGAAAATCGTTTTCCACAAACACCGCACAAAAGTGAATTCTTTTCTGCAGTTGAGCCACCAAGTGCCGCCATTACTTTTAGTCCTCGATTCACAGGATAAAAAAAAACTGTATATCTAATACGATGAGAATAGATGCGATTTTTACATTGGTATGAAATGTATCCTTTAAATACACTCGTGTATCTTTCCTGACTGACAGCAAATTTCCTTCAGTTCACTTCGTTATCATAACTGTCAAATTGCCAACAAATAAAAAAAGTAATTCTTTTATATTTAGAAAATTAATTTTTGGAAATTCGTTTTAGTTGAGAGAAATTCCAGGTAAAATCTGAATCTTCCAAAAAAGGAAGGAAAGTTTCTAAGATTCGAGGGATATTTTCCTGTGATGTGGCATGAAAGTTAAGTTACAGATCAGAGGAGCCTCTTAGTGGCTCACCTTCTAATCAGTTGTAAAATAGGGTTCAATGTTTCGAAATAAAAATTGATATTTTGAGTATAAATAACAGCGTTAACAATATATATGAAAATTTATATTAGAAGATTATAATTATTATTAAAATAATTATTAAAGCGTTTTATTTAAGCATATTCTTCAATTACAGCCTTCGATTTAGACTGGATTCCAAACCATTACAAATATCTATGGCACTACCGGGACCCAAACACGAAATCTATGACACCAAACTCCAGAAAGCTAGTCACTCTGCCGTCAGGCTATTAATAAATATTAGAGTGCTTTATTTCCCATTTTATTAATTTATTAGCGTTTTCAGGTTTTTTTTTTTTTTTAATCAATTTTTCTTTAGTAATCTATATAAAGTAACCTTCATATTTCTTTGCCATTTTTTCGATTTGTTACGCACTTGTTTGCTTTATTTTGCTGTATGCAGTGTAGGTCAAGAAGTCCTACCATTCTCACAAGTTTTAATTCGACTTTCACCACGGCGGATAGTGCTGCAAACACCAATATCATGGAGTCTACTCCTATTGAACATATCCAATTTAAACTTATCCGCGATATACAAACGGATCTATAGATCGCATTTCAACAGGAACATTTACTGTAATTCTCGAAGTCAAGTAATGGCGCTATTCCCAAAGCACATCCTAAAGTGCTGGATGACGACCTCTCCTCCAAAGTAACTACTTTAAAACACATCGATTATCAGAGCATCGCCAGACACGATTCACGACTTTTTGACACAACTCATGAACAGTCAAATATGAAGGCTTTTATGGTCATCACAATATCTGCATCTCTTTATTTATAAAATGAAATGCAAATATGAAAGCTCTGTTGGGCATTACAATATTTGCATTTCTTTACCTATAAAAAATCCACACTTAATTTCTATCTCACAATAACCCCAAGGATATATACCTGGTTGATTTCGCGAAAGAACTGGAAGAAGAATACAGTTTTACAGTAAAGGAAGGAACTTTTTAGAAACAGTAATATCAGACAACGCCAGATTATGTGCGCAAAGTGTGCGCAAGATGACCCTACAGCAACGAACCAAACCAAACCAATCAAAGCATTTTCCGGCTCACAGATACCATTATGGAAACGAACGCCCAGCTGGTTCTTAGAATGGAATCCATCCAAATGGTTCTTAGAATGGAAGATTCTCTCTTTTTCAGGGGGGCGCTAGCGCTCGGTACCAACAGGTTTTGGGTTCGAGTCCCGGCGGTGGCATGGATATTTGTGAGTGGTTCGGTATCCACTTTAAACTGTAGGTCCCGGTCTGTTTAGCATAAAGTGTGCCCTCGATGAGCGTACAGCGACAAACCAAAACCAAAAATCTTTTTCAGAAATGCCTAATAACGTTTACGTATTGATTACCACAATCTGAATTTTAACTTCATATTTTTAACTGTCTTTATTGCAAATTTATTTTCATTCTATCACTTCAAATGTACTTGTTTTTATTTTCCCTTTTTATTTATTTCATTTTTTTTTTTTTTTCTGTTTTTAAATCCTTTCTACCTCTTTTATCACATTAGCTCCTTTTCATAAAAGTAGAAATCTTTTTTAGCATTGGAACTCAAGCTTTATTTAATGTTAGCCCTGAAATAGAATCAAGAAAACGCTTCCTGGCCAATTTGGATTTTTAGAAAATAGAATTTTCGCACGTTTCATGTGGATTAGAGCTTATTTTATTTCTATATTTGGTCGTACAGTTTTTCATATAAGCTTTTATAATTTAGTAATTATTCTATGGTCGAGTGGCTGGCGCTCGGTACCACAGGTTTCGGGTTCGAGTCCCGGCGGTGCCATGGATGTTTGTAGTGGTTCGGAATCCACTCTAAACCGTAGGTTCCGGTCTAATATGACTGTAAGAGCATCACGGAGCAACAGTCAGACTTCTACCTACGGGTTCTCCTTCACAACAGAAGCTGCTTCCTTCCCATTCAACCATGAGTCCATACGGGTTCATGGGCTTGGTCTAGATCAGATATTTACTAAATGGGATAAGTAACAACAACATAATTCAGCTTCTGTTCTTATTCTTCATTGGCGCAACAGCACCATGGTAAGCCAAGGCCCTCTTTTTCCCTTCAGATTTCGAGACAGGAGATGTTTTATTTTCTACGGGGTAGGAAGGTCAGCCTTACTCCCAACGCTCTGCAATCCTATTAGACCGGCCCTTAGGGTTCAAAGTGGATTCAGAACCACTAAAAATATCCATGGCACCGCCGGGAATCGAACCCGAAATCTGTAGCACCTAGCGCTAGTCATTCAACCATCAGGCTCCCTTTTAGTTTGTTCTGTTTCTCTAAATAACTTGGCAGTCAGCTAACATGAAGTTTTTCTAAAATTTCTGAAATCAAATGAAGATTTGCGTAATAAAAATAGGAGAGCCCTATTCCAGAATGCTACGAATAGTGGAGTTGACAATTCTGATGAGATGCCAGGAACGACATGCTCAAGAGTTAGTGCAGTAATCGCTTTGAATTTTTTAATGGTTTTCTTTTTAATGTAATGAAAAATGTTGTCTAAAATTGAGATTATGCGAAAAAATTAGAATGAAATTCCAAGTATTACACCATTGTGAGATTTTATGTAGTGAAAACTGGAGATTAGAGACAACTGTTTCAAATGTATGGTCACTGATGAAAAAGAAAGTTATTCAACATAAATGACGCATTCAGTATGATTAGGGATGACTTCAAAGATATCTCGCATGTAGATTGTGAAAAGGAAAGCGCCGAGAACACTGCCTCGTTGCGCGCCCTGTGTGGAAAACAATTTCATCGAAACAGTGTTTCTCCATTTTGAATGTAAAATTCCTGTTGTTGATGAAATTGTGGATCCACTTTGTCTTTGATTCCCAATAATAAAAGTTTAAAAAATTCATTCATTCTTCCATGGTTGGATGGGAGGAGGAGGAGATGCGTTAGAATGCACTAAGCACTTCGAACGGACATCCTTGGGCAGCGGCTGAACGACCGTTCATTCGAAATCAGCGGGTTACCCACTAATGCAACGCGCGGTGTTTACACCACGTGACATATGACGTCATTTGGACAGTTAGGCCAGGCGGCCTAAGGTTAGTTAAATAATAGGTTTTTGAACAATTTTATTAATAAAAAAACCAGAAATTCAATTTAATTATGTTGAAAGAAATTTAACTTATCTATCTTGAAATGGAAGAATTAGACGATTTAACTGACTTTAAATATGCATTATTTTTACAGGGCTCGAAAATTTTGATTGTTGCATTTTATTAGTCAATTCATCTTTAATATTACAGAATAATGTTTTACATCTTTGGCACATTTCATTTTCATAGAGAAATTAGAGCTGTTGGGATTCCATTTGGTACATCAATGAAAAATGATTACTAATTATTTTAGATGCATAGATTTATACGCATATTGATGATTGATTTTGCGAATAAAGTGCATATTCCTCGCATTTGAAGTTTTTCATATCTATCTCGAATATAAATGACGACCTTTTATTTTTTAATTAATACGTTAATGTTTTTTTTATATTTATACCAATAAATAATCATAGTTTATTTATTCAAACAATGTTTTATTAATTTGGCGGTTTGTCACAGAAAGAAGATTGTTCTGAAACAATCGAACTAAGAAATCGAAAAATTTGATGATGATGGATTGTATAATATGACATAAAGCATCTTTTGAAGCATTGAATATACTCAGTATGATCTAAATTTACATCATGATCATCATCATCGTCATTGGCACAACAGCCCCACGATGGACCAAGGCCGTCTGCCTGTTGAAAGAACTCAAGACATTTATTGATATTTTATTATAAATTATTTCCAAAATAAATAAATTTAATTAATGATTTTTGAGCTATAAGTGAAAACAATACATTTAACATTCTTAAAGTACCCTCTTAACATTTCTTATCGCTATAGAGATGAAATTTAGTGACTGGCGCCAGCGACTTTAAATAAAGAATATCACAAAATTCGAATATCATGTCATAACTGTTGGAATCATTACAAATATATCCAAAATTATATACATAGTAAGTACTATGTTAGAATTGCTATTATTAATATCTAATCGTAATTTTAAACCAATTTATAAAGATTTAGCTAGGTGTAATTAAATCTTTATTATAATCATTTTGTTATCCGACTCATTTCAAAAAATTTTATCCATATCGAAATTCAGATCTAAGTTTATTGCTACTATTAAATTTATAATTTTTAAAATTCAATTTTACTAAAGGTTACACGAACTCAATGTATCATTACTAAGTTTCGGGTAATTTTCTGACACCCATGTTTTTAAGGACGTTTATTGGGCAAATTCGCTTAAGTAATTCAAGTTTACAAGATACAGTAACGTTTTACTGCCGTTACCATTTGAGCTTTCATTGATGAAATCGCACTTTTCACGCAGATTAATGAATCAGTTGAAATTTCCATTGAAAGTATTTTAACAAGTGCTGAAAAAAATATACAATCAAAAAAAATGAATAAATATAACTAAAGGTGTGTAAAAAATATTTTAATTAGAGATCTGTAATAATGATGTGAAAATACATTATTTTTTCGGAAAATTTTAAAATATCATCTGAAAAGATTTGTCCAATAATTTAAAAGAGAATAAATTATTAGTTCATATTTATTCAAATACTACGTATGTAATATATTACATTTACAAACATTTAATAAAAATACATAAAATCCATCAATTGATTAAAATCCAATTTTAAAAATCGCGAAAGAAATTTTATGACTGCTATATTAATAAAGGTAATGCTTCAGTTTAAAAATACATTTATATATGCATAGTAAATATAAAATATATATATAAGATCATGCACAAGCAATTATCGATATTTAAAACAATACTTCAATATTTTTAGCATTTTAGTATCAACAGTCTTAATATTTTTATGCATAATTTAATTTAGATTTTAGATAGATTATTTTTAATATTTTTACAAATGTCCCTTGGAAGATTGATTATTTTCAACCGAGTTTTGGGGAGGAAAAAAAAAGTGAACCTGGTTTAATTGTTCATGTTTTTGCAAAGCAGGTTACAATTCACTGAGGCAACGGGGGACATCTAGTGCAAGGAATGCGCATTCATCACTCATCATCTATGATATGGTAGTACGCGCTTTCTTTTGAGACCCTAAAACTTGCAATGTTTTCTTTTAAATCATAAAATCATTTATTTCCCAACTTGAATTTTTCCCTATTCTCCGAAGGAAATAGACCAGGGCATGATGAGAAGTCATCCCACCCATAGCCCACTTCACAGGATGAGAATTGGAAGAAGCACATATGGGAACAAAGAAAAAAATCATTTATAAATGAACAAGAAAAACAGTGGCACTGTGTCACATACATTTCAGCAGTTTTAAACAGAATTCTTTAGCCTTTTACACATGTATGCTAAGCGAAGCAGCTGTAAACTTGCATGAATAACATTTTATCACTTAATAAAAAATAGCCGGAAGTAAAAATTGAAAAATATTTATTTTCACGATAATTACCTTTCATATTTGAATACAAATAAAACTTCTGTTAACATTTATTACAAATCTACAAATACACTCAATTTACTCCAAATTAGAAAATGCCTTCAGAAATGACTCGTCCGATATGTGAAACAAATATCTTGTTACAGAATTAAACATAAATCTTTATGAAATTCTGTTTGCTTATTGGAATCATTACAAATATTTTATCCATAGTAAATATTACGTTAGAATTGCTATTATTAATCTCTAATAGTAATTTTCAATCAATTTAATAAAGATTTAGTTAGGTGCAATCAATTCCTCATTAATTGATCTTTAATTTTTATCCGATTCATTTCAAAAAATTTGATCCATTTATCGAAATTCAGATCTAGGTTTATTTATACTATAAAATATCTAATTTTTAAAATTTAATTTTACCAAAGGTTACACGAACTGAATGTATCATTACTAAGTTTAAGGTAATTCCCAGGATTTTCAGAATGTGTATTGTGTATGTTCAAATAAGAAGTAAATAAAGTTTACAAAGTATTTTAACAAACGCTGAACAAAATATAGAACCAA
>BPLQ01011270.1:0-27044 GCA_021605075.1 Caerostris darwini | reverse complement strand
TTCTGGTTATTATTTTAAGTCAAGAATAATATCTGGGATTCTTAAATAGTATCTTGATAATATCTGATTCTTAAAGAACTATAAAATCAAGTCTTGCATGTACAATGTTTATAACATTACAAAAACCTATTTCTGAAAACAAGGAAGAATATTGGTACAAATTGAAACAATTTGCCAAAGTGGGATTCTAGTTATTATTTTAAGTCAAGAATAATATCTGATTCTTAAATAGTATCTTGATAGTATCTGATTCTTAAAGAACTATAAATCAGTCTTGCATGTACAATGTTTATAACATTACAAAAACCTATTTCTGAAAACAAGGAAGAATATTGGTACAAATTGAAACAATTTGCCAAAGTGGGATTCTAGTTATTATTTTAAGTCAAGAATAATATCTGATTCTTAAATAGTATCTTGATAATATCTGATTCTTAAATAGTATCTGATTTTTAAAGAACTATAAATCAGTCTTGCATGTACAATGTTTATAGCATTACAAAGTCTGACTTCTGTGAAATAAGCAGAAGGTTATCAAAGTAGAGCGATAACTCTCGTCTTTAAAATATTACAAAGTAAACAAATTGAAAGATATTGAGAAAAGTGCGATAATAAAAAGAAGTCGATAAATTTATCGTTAAAATATTGCGATATTTATTTTAGAAGTATAGGTACTTGACTTTTGACTTTTTCGAAACTAAATCATCGGCCACTGGTACAGAGGTTCTTCAGTAGATTCATATAAGATGTGCCATAAGAGGGGTAGGGGGGGGGGTGTCCTACATTACCTAACAGAGATAAAATTTCCTGCAGACCTTTCTAATGTTGATTGATGAAAACATCCTTTTAGTCAGTCCATGAAATTGAAACAAATTGCCAAAGCGGAGGTCAATCTATTATTTTATGTCAAGAATAATATCTGATTACTCTTCATCGATTAAATTCAATAATAATACAACTACAAGCTAATGTGCAAAAGGTCGAAGTTTCGAACGAGCTGCTGATATGCATTGCAATCATCGTTTTCAGAGATGAGGAGATTTGATGACAATTGTGACAATATTTTTGAGTATCAAGCATCGCTAAATGAATTGCCTGCTGTAAGGATGTTTGTTGAAGGATGTTGTCATAAGACGCAAATTCCGAGAAGTTACTTCTAAGAAATAATAATCTCCTCTCTCCATCCATTAAAGACTACAATTGGTACACAAATTTTTTTCGATGCTCTAACCCAGGGTTTTCGGAAGTGTTCCTTGTAACACTGCTATTCATTAGAAAGTCAATCGATGAAGTGAAAAAATAGAAATTTTAGTAAATTAGTAACATGTACGATTTTAAATACTGTGTTATATTTATAATTTTTTTGTTCCTGCCTTAGATGAATTTTTAGCTGAAATAAGTTAAAAAGAAGACAAAAATTCCAACAAACTGCTAAAACATTTGTATTTTTTATAATTTGTCAGCTCATTTCTAATATTTTGTAAAACCCTATGAAAACATTTAATAAGTTTGGGTTTTCATTCAAAGTTAACAGTTAAGCTACTAGTTCTCAAAATCGGAGATGCGACCTCTTAAGCTTCCTTCACACAAAGGCAATGAGAGATGAAACGGTAGTGAAGAATCTCCCGTTCACAACGAAAAGTCCCTGTTCATCCCTTTCTCACCTCCAGAAAACATTTCACACCCCTTCCACTCCTTTCTCACCCCCCAGAAATCCTTTCACACCGAAGCCATAGAAATCACTTTACTGCGAATGAAATTCCATTAGTTATTGACTGAAGCCAAGTCACACGACCTAAAAAGCGTCTGAGAGTTAAAAGTTGTTCCTTAAGGTACAGTGGTATCATCAGTGGTGCGGGGGTGATAATAGCCTCAGGGGCATTTGGAGTGGAGGGGAGTGAGTTTAAAAAATAAGAAGGCAATGAAAGCATGACGATTTACGTTGGTGCGAAGCAGCCGCTAGCTTCTGTCTTGAGTTGGAGTCTTTTGAAGTTGTGAGATTTTTTTTTTTTTTTCGTTCCAATGCAGCTGGCAAACTCTTAGACAGCTTGGTCTTGGATGCCTTAAGGCATGCGCTGCACAGTCGTTACTCACTTTGCATTACCCAGGGGGCGCGTGTAACTTGAAGATACGGACGCGGAGTAACAATGCCCCCGATCCTATTAGGACCCTACGATCCCTTAGGACCCTACGATCCTATTAGGACCGGGACCTACGGCTTAATGTGGATTCCGAACCACTACAAACATCCATGGCACCGCCGGGACTCGAACCCGAAAGCTGTGTTACCGAGCGCCAGAGCGCTAGCCACTCGGCCATTCAGGCCCGAAGTTGTGAGATAATACATTGAAAAAGAAAGCAAGTAAAGACTAATAGGTGACTTTCCCAGATATATATATATTACATATATATAAAGAATTAAAAGAAAGAGTCATATAACGTTTTGAAGTAATCTAAACAAATTTTTTTTTTTAATTTATTTATTTATTCTTTTATTTATATTTAATTTATAAACATATAAAAAACAAATAAAACTAATTAAGAAGCAGAGTTTAAGAAAAAGTTTCGAGAGAAATAAAGCATGACGAAGGAAGAGAAGATGCAGGATAGTTGCATTTCCTTCATCAGATTTAGTGGTATGTGGGTTCAATGCTGAAACAGTTTGTTAAAAAAAAATAAAAATTGCAAGTAGCGAATTGCGATGAATAATATTACGAATTACAGGATACTAGGTTCATACTTCTCATTAGAAGCATTTTTAATGTTGTTATTTTTATTATCATGTGTGAATATGATGTTGTCCTGGTTAGGTGCTCGTGGCGCAAACCAAAAAGTGCAGCAAACAAATGAAGTGATATTCCGAATTTGCAAATTTTAACGGGAAAATGGTAGTTTGGACTCCTTATCTCTTGAAATGATTCATGAATAACGTTAATCCTCAGAAATTTTCTGGAGAATTTGGCTTTTGCTTAAAGTGTTTTGTAATATGATTTTGAAGCACTTTTCACGTTTTGGCTTGGGATTTTAAAATTTTTTTTATCCAATGGCTATAAGTACTCGTAGTGAGTTCATCAATTCCTCCTTCTTGAAATTTCATATTTATCAATTTTGGCATTTTCAAATGCCTGCTGAGCTGTATAGTGTGTCTTATTGTATTTGGAATACTTCATTCTTCATTTATGAATAGAATTTTCAAACTTTGGTACATTCTTTTGCCTATTGTATGTGAGAACGTTTCTTGTAAAATTTCGAATACTTCATTCTTCATTTGTGACGACATTTATCTTACTTTTGAATATTCTTTAGAGATTCTTGAACAAATCCCTCTTCATGAAGTTCTTGATCTATTCAAAGTTGCGATATTCATATGGCTATTTGAATTTGGCCATTCTTATAATATTTCAATCAATTGCTTCATATATCTTGTGCATTATTAAACATTGGCATACTCCTCGGTTTATTTATCCGTTCTCCAATGTTCGCACATGATAAGTTGAAATTTGCCGAGCAGATTGCAGATTGTGACTATATCTTTTGTATTTTTATTATTTTTTTTCTGAAAAGGGGATCGTAGTACAAATAAATCTGAACCATACTTTTTGGAACTAAATATTATTTTATGGCCAATAGGTTTTACAGCAAGTAGTTATCTTTAGATTATAAAGCAATAAATATTGTTGGAAAGGATTTTAAATTAAAACTAATTTTTTTAATTGTTGACTTTGGTTTTCTATAAAGAATTGCCATAAAATATTATTTAAATAAGTTTAAAACAATTTTACTTAAAGCTGCATAAACTCGCAATTCGTGTTTTGCTTCCTTTTACAGCGACAAAAACAGCATATGGGTTTTTCCTTTCGACGGAAATGACATCACAGGAAAAGCTTGCGTTTTACCGGAGGTGACGTAGGTTGATCCGATTTAGTATAAGTAAGGCTACCTGGAATACAAAGCTTCACAACTGAATCACGAAATTTTGCTCTCAAAAAATATCTCAACAACTAGGTCATTTTCAAAGGCTAAATTTTTCCGCATTTTTTTTTTTTTTTTTTTTTTCCTTCTTTGTGGGACAAAAATCGAATAACACGTATTCTTTTAGAATATAAAGAATTGGAATTTTATGTATGTATAGTAAATTTTATTTGCATAATTTTTTTAATTAATAGAGCAAAAATAAAAAAATAATTTTATTCTAAGAATAAACAATTTTAACAGAAACTGCAACTCACTTTTAAATCGATTCTAAGTGAATCAATTATTAATAAAATGAAATTTTATTTCAGAAATACATACGTTCGAAATCTTTATTTTAACTACTGTATTTAAAGCATTTAAAGAAACAAGTAATGTAAAATGTTTTTAAAGTCAATTCCTACTTTTTTTTTTCACTATATTGCAGAAAGTCCTTTATAAATAATTTTCGTTCAGTTTTTTAAGTATATCTGGCGCCATCTATTGGCAGATATATGCAACTTAAATCTAAAAAAAACTAAAATGAATTAATTAAATTTAATTACTGAATTAATATTTGAAAAAACTGCATTAACATCAAGTGTCATCCACTACAAGTTTAAAAAAAATGTATTTGAACTTGAGTGGATGAATAAAAAGGATTTTATGAACGATTGGAAATTTGAACAAGATATATATAGGGAGAGTGTGAGCTAATAGGAGGAATAGGAGGAGGAGGGAAAACAACCAGCAAATGTAGAAAATTCTTTTGTTGGATGGTCGTCTCTTTTTAAAATTTTCAGAAGCAGTTAAAAATTAAACAGGATGAGGAAAACATAAATAATAGCTTTAGGGGAAAAGTAAGTCATAGTCTTTCGATTAATAAAGTCATTATCAATAACAACTACAACAACCTTGTATTCTATGTCCTCCAGTCCGTAGATTATCCATTTTAAGATCTGATGGAGAATTGCTTCTCTAATATGGTTAGTTGGTAAACTAAATACGACATCTTGATATGATGGCATAATACTAGAAATCATAAACATAAAAGTACTTGAAACCAGCCGGTTTGATTTAAAATCATTTCTAGCAATATTTCTTGTTTTATAATCTAAAGCAGGGGTGGCCAACCCGTGACCCGCCTTTTTCCGGCCCCGTGAGATATATCAAATTTACAAAATATATTTATTTTATAATGAGTGATTTAGTGATTAGTAGTGAAGAACAACATTAAAAAAATACAATTATCCATTGTACATCCATACATTCAAAAATTAACTGTCGAAATTAAGAGAAAAAATTAACTTTGATTTTAAAATAATATTCTTGCGAATATAGGACAGATATTGCCTGTTTTATTTATGAGATTACAGTTAAGAATTCGTAGAATAACTCATTCATATTCTGAGATCTCATGATGAGCGCGCATCTTGGAACATCTAATATAACAGGTTCTTTGTTTTATTTTACGTAACCTCAGTGACGCAGTGACCATCCCTAGACACGTTGATTGCTGATAGCAGAGCAAACCAGACTCTTAGTTGAAGTTGTTGGATTTTTTGGTTCAACTTATATTTGCTAACCGGTTTTTTTTCGGAAATGAAATTGACCAAATACAAAACACACTCAAACATAACGGACGCTAATCTGCAACACCTATGACGATGAGCAAATACCTAAATTGAGATCGATTTGCAAAAGATAAGTGAAAGAGTGCAGAAACAAATGTAGCATAAAATAATATTTTTAATATTTATCAAATAATAAAATAAATATTTTTTAATGATTTCATTTATACTTATATATTTTTATTTCATTTTTAGTGTTATATATTTCTTTCCTATGTGCGCTTTAGTATTATTAATCTAAGTTTACATGTAAGAATATAAAATCTAAATCTAATATGGGGATATATAATTTTATATGCGGCCTGGCGGAGTTAGGATGCATTTCCAAAGTGAATTTTATTAAGCATTAAAGAAACAAAACACCCTTCATCATTTAAATAAATAAATTTTTCACTTACATACTGAAGAAAATGTTCATCGTCCAATTCTTTTCTAGAACAGGAGAAAGCTTTTAAAGAAAATTTGGCTACTTGTGTAGAAAAAATTTACTTGACTTCGAACAAATTGAAAAGCTATATCAAATCAAAAAAATCACTATATCAAATCAAATAACGAAGAACAAAATCAAATTATCTGGTGTATAGTGAACCTTCTTGGGCTTTCTTCTTCTTTACTGGCATTACAGCCTTGTAGAGGCTTGAGCCTCCAACACAGCAGCTCTCCATTTGTCCCTCTCCAATGCCAATCTCTTCCAGTTAATAATTTTCAGTTGTCTGAGTTATTTTTTAAATTTCTTTCACAAGCTATTCTTATTGGTTTACTTAAATTTATTTCACGTGTTTTTTTTATAAAATTGTTTGGAATTCTATAGTTTTTTATTTTTTGTTTAATGTTTTCTTTTTCAAATCCTTCTATTAGCTCACACTCTCTCTTTATATATATCTTGTTCAAATTTTCAATCGTTAAGAAAATACTTTTTATTCATCCACTCAAGTTCAAATACATTTTTTTAACTTGTAGTGGAGGACACCGGATGTGAATACAGTTTTTTTTTCTAATAGTAATTCATTCATTACATTTAATTAAATAATTTTAGTTTCTTTTTACATTTAAGTTGCATGTATCTACCCATAGATGACGCCAGATAAACTTAGAAAAATGGACGAAAATTATTTATAAAGGACTTTCTGCAATAGAGTGAAAAAAAAGTAGGAATTGACTTACGAAAAATTTTTTTTTTTATATTATTTGTTTCAGTTTTGTACGATAACTGATGCGCATAAATTATTGCCTGAATATGATTTATCGATACTTTTTCTTTCTTTGTTAGTTTGTTTAAGATTGCAGTTATGCGTTTGGTTCTTACATGAAATTCTAATTTTTATGGGTAACCTGTATATCGGCCGATTAATTATAATTTTATTAATATTGTTCACGTAAATAAATAAAAATTATGAAGAAAAAAACATCATTTTTATACACACACTCCTTCTTTACTGCCATTACAAACTTGTAGAGGCTTGAGCCTCCAACACAACAGCTCTCCATCTGCCTCGCTCCAATGCAAATCTCTTCCAGTTAATAATTTTCTGTACTGCACTGTAATAATCTAAAATCCTCTTCGACACTATCCATCCACCTTTTCCTTGGTCTTCTTTTATTCCTATTGTTGAACAATTTACATAGCATAACCCTTTTAATGATGTTCCTTTAACATTATCATTTTGATGATGTTTTTTCCATAACAAAATTTCTAATTGTCAGACAACGTCCTTTACCGATCACTTAAGATGGAAAATGAGAAGGTGGATTATCTGTATTTGGTACAATATGAATGAAAAGAACTCGGCAATTTAAATGCGAGAAAATTATCACTAGGACAGTATGAAACAATACTTCTGAAAACTATGAATTTACATCTCAAGAAAATAAATTAAATTTTAAATTCAACTCTCTTACTAAGCGTGTAAAAATAAAAACTTCAAACGGAACTAAAGTTACACTTCTTCTTTGCTGGCATTACAGGCTTGAGGAACCAACACAGCGGCTCTTCACCTGTCTCGCTCCAATGCCAATCTCTTCCAGTTAATAATTTTCAGTTGTCCAAGATCCTCTTCGACACTATCAATCCACATTTCCCTGGGTTTACCTCTGCTCCTATTGTTGAACAATTTGCATAACATAATCCTTTTAATGATGCTTCCCTCATCTCTGCGATGAACATGTCAGAGCCAGCGAATTCTTTGGGATTTGATGTATCTTAAATGTCTCTCTTTTTAATTAGGTGTTCAATTTTTCTATTTGGTCTTCTAAACCATATATTATTGTCTACACTTTGTCCAAAATTTTTTTCTTTTTTTGACTTTAGATCAATTAAATCCATTGGTTTAAATATAAAATCAATAACATGCTCATTGCAAATTTTACTTCTTAGATCATTAAATAATGACTTAACAATATCAATTGAATGATTAATATTCTCGGAACTTGTTATTGTTAATGCTTCATTAATTTGATTAATTTGTAGATTTTCGGAGTGCATTGGTCGCGCAGCGACCATAAACCTCCGTCCTGGAAAAAATAGGGCTCTTGTCGATTGATCTAAGCCCATTGCCAGTGTGAATAAATTTTAAATTTATAGAAAAAGTAGATAATTAATTGAATAAATTTTACAAATAAATAAACTAGTTAAAAATATTTAGAGAGATCAAAAAATTACAGAAGGAAAGGAATTAAAATTACAAAATGATAGCATACTGTAGTAAAAAAGAAAAGTGAAAAGTTAATAAAAAACTGAGCACCGCCGTAATGAAAACCAGACATCCATTGCAGTACAGAGGAAAGCATTGGTCCTTCAGAAAGAAGAAATAGTGATTTTAACTATTGATATTTAAAACAGATCGCGGTTTTTGGGGAGAGAAATATCCCAGCTGTAATTTTGAAGATCTTGTAATACAAGATTGTTAGAGTTGGAGAGATTATAATAAAAATTAATCGCTAGTTTTTCAACATATTCAACAAAACTGGGGATGGAGATAGCATATCGTATTTCCGCATTTCTGATGAACCCAGGCGAATCCGTGATCATTCGGATAATTTTGTTTTGCAGTCTTTCAAGAATTGTGATGTTTGCTTTAGAATAGAGCCCCAAACTGGACTCGCATATGCTATAATGGGTCTGAGGTATTAAAGGTAGATTAGCTTTTTAAGTTCAATTGTTAGTGAGGAGTTTCTACGTATTAAAGGAAAGAAATTTCTTAATTGGTTATTAAATTTATTGCAAAGATATTTAATGTGAGAGCAATAGTTAAGATTCTTATCTAATATCACACCTAAGTATTTTACTTCTTTAGACCAGGAAATGTTAGTATTATAAATGGTTATGTTAGGAGTATTAAATTTATTTTTCCTGGTAAATAGTACTGCTTCAGTCTTCGCGACGTTAAGTTTAATCTTCCAATTGTTAAGCCAGTTTTTAAGTTTATAGATATAATTTTGTAGATTTTTCTGCATAATGTGTGTGCGCCGCCCCTGAGTAATTAAAGCTGTATCATCTGCGTAGAGAGTTAAAATAATTTTGGGATCTTGAGGAATGCCATTAATATAAATGTTATAAAGAAATGGTCCCAAGATCGAGCCCCAGCAAGGATATTACAGACTTGCTTTCTGTTTATGGTAGATGAAGTATAATATAAGGGGGGAAAATAGTGGGGACAGCTCCATCTTGAAAATAAAGCTTTGATAAATTAGTAGAAACTTTCTTCCCATTTTTACGATCAATAACTGATGATTCCCATCAGATAGAGTAAGGTATAAAATGTCCTTCCCATATCTGAATAATAGTAAAATTGTATGAAGTAACATAAAAAAATTATCCATTTTTTAATGCATACTTATTCATAAACCTTTTTAAAAGTCATATGTAAAACTATTGTAAAGTATATTATTTTTACTGTTATTATTGTTTATTTAACATTTACATACATTTTACTTAATACTTTTTTCAATATATAATTGTAAACTAATATGTAAAAATCAAATTTTTATCAAAATTTTTTGTTCCTGGTTGAGAATGCTTAAAAATCATTATTTTATGTTAACAATTTTGAAAATTTCCGAACCGTGTAATTTTTTGTATGGATAAATTCTTGGAAATGCTTGAATCCACTTCTATCATTTATTGTCATTTCATGGAAATGAACCTAAACAGAAATAAATTTATGTCTCTATTCTGACTTTAGGAATAATTGTTATAAAATAATTTATTATTTAATACTTCAGTAATTGTTAAGAAATGAAAATCTTCTACAGGATACAAAACAAAAATAATATTTGCCTGCAATCAAAAATTAGTCATATCTAACATGTTATCAAAAAATGCATAGTTTCAACATCAATTAGTCATAAAAAATATTTATATTTCTTAAAATTAAGAGCAAGTTTTAAATATATTCTTTAAATATTATTGTTATGGTGAATATAGAATTTTGGACAATTTTAAACATGAAATTACCAAGAAATAAGTACATAATTTCATAATAATTTAATACCAAACAGGACAGAAAATAATGTGTGTAAACATTTGAATCATTACAACAATAAATGCAGTAAGTATTCATACATTGGTATTTGGTTATATAATGCATTATTCGCTAAGATTTGGTGATACGAGGGTCACTCTAAAATTTTTAGATACGTCTAACTGATACAAGTTTAGCTTACCAAATTTTAAGAGTGTTCAAAGTAGTCTTCTCCAACATTAATGCACTTTTGCAGACGATTTTTCCAAAGATTAAATGCCTCACGCCATCCATTTCTTGGAATTGATGAAAAATATGCTGTTATAGCCTTATCAATCTCATCTTCGGAATGAAAACGGCGACCATGTAAATTTTTTTTGAAATTAAAAAAAAGGCGAAAGTCACACACATCAAGATCAGGGGAATAGGGTGGATATTCTATCACTTTGATGTGTTGTTGTTTAAGAAATTCGACTGTCGATTTTGCCGTTTGAGAAGATGCATTATCATGGTGAAGCACGAGTCCCCTTACAATCACTTCTTGAAGAATTTCTGGAAGACACTTAATGGTGTACCAGTTAGCTGTGACTGTCTTCTGTCCTTCCAGCTTGATAGATTTAATCAGTCCCATACTTCTGAAGAAAACGGTATATATTACTTTTTTCATTGCTCGTTGTCTTTTCACCATTGTTGTTTTGGGTTCATCTTCAAAGACCCATATTTTACTTTCTTGTCGTGTTGGAAAATCAAAAAACGGTATGTAAGTTTCATCAGCAGTTATGATTTTAGAAATAAGGTGGTGTCCACCATCTTAAGTAATTTTATGGTTTCTTTTTAGATTCTGACCCGCTCCGTTTTTTGGTGTTCTGTTAAATTATGGGGAACACAACGACAAACTAATTTTTTCATATGTAAATCTTCAAGAATAATTCTATGTATAGCTGTGGATCCAATGTTAAGTTCCTTCTGTATCATTTGGTAAGTTGAATAGTTAAATACTGGTAATTATGCATAATCACATTAATCCCCCTGTGCTAATACGTAATCACTGGTAGTTGATTATCATCAACTACCATTTTTCGTATGGCTAACACATTTTCTGGAGCTACAGTTGATGAAGGTCTTCCTGTGTGTTCTTGATCCAGCAGAGAACTTTGACCTCTACGAAATTCTGTAAATCATCTAAATACAGCAGCACGAGATGGAGCTTCATCTTCATATGCTAGTTGTAGACGTTGAAGGCATTCTTCTTGATTTAACCCAACTTTAAAATCATAAAAATTCAGAGCGCAATAATGCTCTCGCGTCAATTTCTTTTTTTTTTTCCTCCAAAATCTATTCTACGACAACTAAATTGCAACTGTTGCTACAAATTAACGTCTGCGGCCATAAAAGAGTTCAAATTTACAAATTTAACGAATAATTTTTTTGCTGCGTTTGTCGTCTGACACTCTCTCAAAACTTTCAGAGTTATCCTCGTATAATACAATGGTATTAGGTGATATAATGCCTTGGTATTTGGTGATATAATACATTGGTATTTGATGATATAATACATTGGTATTTGGTGATACGGTAAATGGGATAAATACGGTGATTATGCATAATCACCGGCAACATATAACGGTGATTATGTATTATCACTGGTGGATTAATGTGATTATGCATAATTACCAGTGATTATGTATTATCACTGGTGGATTAATGTGATTATGCATAATTACCAGTGATTATGTATTAGCACAGGGGGATTAATGTGATTATGCATAATTGCCAGTGATTATGTATTAGCACAGGGGATTAATGTGATTATGCATAATTGCCAGTGATTATGTATTAGCACAGGGGGATTAATGTGATTATGCATAATTGCCAGTGATTACGTATTAGCACAGGGGGATTAATGTGATTATGCATAATTACCAGTGATTACGTACTAGCACAGGGGGATTAATGTGATTATGCATAATTACCAGTGATTACGTACTAGCACAGGGGGATTAATGTTATTATGCATAATTACCAGTGATTACGTACTAGCACAGGGGGATTAATGTGATTATGCATAATTACAGTGATTACGTACTAGCACAGGGGGATTAATGTGATTATGCATAATTGCCAGTGATTACGTATTAGCACAGGGGGATTAATGTGATTATGCATAATTACCAGTGATTATGTACTAGCACAGGGGATTAATGTGATTATGCATAATTACCAGTGATTACGTACTAGCACAGGGGGATTAATGTGATTATGCATAATTACCAGTGATTACGTATTATTACTGGTGGATTAATGTGATAATGCTTAATTACCTGTGATTATGTATAATAACTGGTTAATCGCATTCACCGTGACATAAATATCCCTTTTGAACAGATAATATAAACCATTTACTTTGTATTTACCATCTGCTAATAGTCACTCAGTAATCACTCTTCAGAAGAGTAATAACATTTTCGTACAGTTAAAAATTTTAGTTCAATTTTATCTCAATTTCCTTAGAAATATAATGTTTTTTCAACTTATTTAAAAAAATGTGATAGATAAAATAAGAATTTATTGAATGTGCTACATAAAATGGCCATTGATAAGAGCTATACGACTAGATCGATTTGAAATAAGCCATTCGACATAAATCTATGTCTCGTCGATGTGAGGTCACAATTCAGATATGAGGCTTTGTATTCTAAGTGGCATTGGTAGAGAAAGGTATTGGAGTGATAAGAAAAGAAATTTTCAACCTTTTTTTGAAAAATATTTTCCAGTGGCAACATTGAAATGACCCATCGCTGTAAAAAGGGATTTGCATTGACAAGTAGAAAAAAAAAAATTTGAAACTTTTTTTTTTCCAATGGCAATATCGGAGTTACTCATCGATGTACATGGAGTTGTTTGGATTTATAACACAAATATAAGGTTTTTTTTAATCATTGATTTCTTAATTTGATTTTTTTAATGTATTGAAAAATGTATTTTTGGTAAAGGAATTTATTTATTTTTAATTTATTAGTTTTTCCCAATGTTTTATAAAATTTATTTTGATGAAGGAGTTTATTTTAATTCTTTTAAATTTTTTCAATTTTTTTTACAAATATTGATTTCCAACAAATTTTTTTATACATTTTTTAGAATGATTTATTAAATCAATTAAAAAATTTTGTAAAATTCCGTTGTGTTTCATTTTAAAATAAATTTATAATTTTTTGCCAACATCATAATTCTACTTATCCTTCTTTATTCCACCAATCATTTAAAAAATTTGAAGGTTAGGGCTAACTAAAATTCATACTAGTAGCGCCATCTATGTGTCAGCCTATGAACGTTTCAGCCCACTTGTTATGTGCACACATCATTGAATGCAACTGACTAAGAAATACATATTTATAAAATTAATATTATAAATGTGTTAAGTGCTATTAAAATTTTTAAGTACTATTGTACTATTACTACTTATTGTTATTTTAAGTACCATTTAAATTTTTTGTTCGGTCTGAGACTTGGACTATGAGAAAGTGTGAAGAGGAGTTGTTGAGTGTATGGAAGTGAAAAATGTTGAGATTTTTTGCAGTATTACGTGAAAACAACAAATAGATATTTAGAACAAATTGTGATATCTATGATTGTTACAAGAATCAGATATCGCCACTGAAATAAGAAGGAAAATCCAATGGCTAGGCCATTTACAGATAATGGAATAGAACAGAACATTAAGAAGATTCCTTAAGGAATCCCTTTTCCCTCTTTAAGACCCCTCCAAAGGTCTTCAAAAACTGCAGCAACTATGATGATGACGATTTAAATTTAAACTCTTTGTTAAATTAACAATTGGGCTGAAAAGTTCATAGGCTGACACATAGATGGCGCTACTAGTATTAAATCCATATGATTTTTTGTTAGCCCTCACCTTCAAAAGACACGTGTATAAGTACTATGTCAGCCATACATAGTACTATGTATAGTACTAAGCCAGCTGTTGTACTATTAGTATGTGAGTTATAGCATTTTTAGTGAAGCAACTTTTGTTAGTTTGAAAAAATGGATAAAAAGGAATTTCCTGGTGTTAATAAAGCATTACTTTTTGGCGAAAAAAAATACTATTGAAGCCAAGGCTTGGCTTGATAAACATTAATCGGACTTTGCACCAGGAAAATCAACCGTAGAGAAGTGGTTTGCTAAATTTAAACGAGGCGAAATGAAAGGCACCCAGGACGATGCACGAAGTGGACGCCCCAAAGAGGCTGTTACCGACGAAAACGTCAAAAAAGTCCACAAAATAATTTCTGATAACCGTAAAGTGAAGTTGATTGAGATAGCTGAGACCCTAAAGATATCAAAGGAACGTGTTGGACATATCGTGAATGAATATTTGGATATGCGAAAGCTCTGTTCAAAGTGGGTGCCGCGCGAGCTCACAATCGACCCAAAACAACAACGAATGGATGATTCTAAGCAGTGTTTGGAGCTGTTTAATCGTAATAAACCCGAATTTTTGCGTCGATATGTGACAATAGATGAAACATGAATTCATCATTTCACACCGGAGTCCAATCGACAGTCAGCAGAGTGGACTGCACGTGATGAACACTAAAAATGCTATACTCACATACTAATAGTACAATAGCTGTCAAATTTATACACGTGTCTTTTTGAAAGTTATGGCTAACTAAAAAACATATGGATTTAATACTAGTAGCGCCATCTATGTGTCAGCTTATGAACATTTCCGCCCACCTGTTATATCTATTTTTTCATTAAATACTTTTTTTCCTTTAAAAACTGTAATCATTTTTCCGGGATTTCACTAGAATCTTATATTAACAATTTCAATATGTCACTTTAGAAATCTTTGAATATTAAAAAATATACTATTCTACAAATAGAGAAATCTAAACAAGAAGCGTACAATGCTAATATTTTGTGTAAGTAAATTCTAAGATTTAATTATTTCTAAACAATCATCATTTATTCACCATGGTATTAAATGAGTTAAAAATTACCATGATAAGTTAAAAATTACAGTAAATGATACAAACGCACATAGAGATGTAACGACAATTTGTTTTTTAATAAAATAAGCACACATAGAAAATAAATCAAATCTTTTCATTGCAAGTTAGTGAGTACATCAAAGTGAAATCCCTGCGTCTCCTTTTGAGTATAATCATTTTGCATTTTTTTTTTTTTCTTTTTAGTTTCATTGGATCGTCTTGAAAAAAAATATTTTATAGGTGATTTAACACATTTATTCATTTCTTTCAAAGTTAAATTAAATTATTTCAGCCTGTTGGAAATTGATTTCGATTTCAAAGTGAATCTCAAGTATTTTGCAATATTAATTCAATATATTCCTTATTCTTTATAAACGATTTCTTCTTCGAGCTTCCATGTTAACACTGAAGACATTTCTCTTTTAAAAAATCAAAATATCTCTTGCTTGTATTTAAGTGAACAGGAGTAGCTTGCAAAATTCTGCTTATAATAGAATCTCTTCCTTTTCCGAATCAAATTACAATTTTAATGTCTTTTCTTCTGCATGATCTTCTGGTAACAAAAATCGTTTTTCTGTATTTATTCCGTGGATCAAATAAGTAGTTATTTGAAATTGTAGCCGATAATACTAAACTAAAAAGCATCCTTCTCCGTCGAACCAATATCTTACTCTCTTTTTATAACTATATTACCTTTATCCAAGAACATTTTTTTTAAAAAAATGTTTTCCAAAAATAATTTATTCTTTCAGTTTTATAAAGAGGTACGTTTCCTTTACATTCAGAGCTCATTCACACAAAGAATTAATAACATTTCGAGACATTTTTTTAAGAAATATCTTTTGATTTATTTTGCATTGCTCTTTTGGAAGGATTGATGATTGTTAAGAAGTTTTATGGAGCTTCCTAAACTAAAACAATAATTTAGATCAAAACAGATAGAAAATGTCGAAAAAAGGGAAAATTTGAATAGCTGAGAAATTAACTTTGATCGTTGGGCAAAACAGACGTAATGACTCTGCAGACAAAACAGAACTCTGCAGACGTAAATGAGGTGTGTACCTTACCTGTGAAGGCTGCCGATTTGTACTGTGCCAAATGCTTCTCCGGATTTTGCAGCAACTGGCAAATGTTGCTTAAAAAGAGTGTCACGCAATTCCTCGAGTCTTGCTGAACACGTTGATAAATCCCATGAAATCAAGATGGAAGATTTGTATTTCTGCCAGAGTGACCGTTCAGTATGTGAAACGAAGATTTATTGCAAAGTAGATGATTTCACTTTTCCATGATTTTTTTTACTTCCATAAATTTTACTTAAATTCAATATTTTGAAATCTAAGGACTGGGAAACATGGTAGTTTATTTTAAATAATGTTTCAGTATAAATTGTGCTGAATCATTTTTCAACAGCTGCTTTCAGCCCACCTGTTAAGTCTTCTAAGGAGCTGAAGAGCGAAGCAATTTCCTTTATACATAACTGGAGTTTTTCAGGTAGTTGTTGTCAGGTAGAGAGGTTTCTTCACTGGAGCTGGAGCAGTTGGGACTTAATTTTTAATGGTAGCAGAGCAGTTAGATGCGAGAGTCACAGTCCGGTACAATTTGGTTTGATTATTTCTGTGTTGTAACTTAGGGCATTCCCTCCAGGAAGCATTCTCTACTGTTGCTGTTAATGCAACTCGATTTTTTTTTTTATTTTTTGTATGAGCATTTTTTAATGGCATGATCGTGGCCGTACTTCAAGTATCTTGATTTGAAACTACTTTTAAGGGAATTATGATGGAAAAAGTTACAACGAAACATTGCAATACTTTTGGTCCCTAAAGGCTCGTTCTCACCGAGGCGAGAAGCGTTTAAGCAACAAGAGTTGACCAATCACTAGCCTCACCACATTCGCCTGAAACCGGTTTCAAATCCGCCGCTTCGAGTTGACCCACTTTCAATTCGAAACGGAACTTCACTAAGCGTAATGCTATGTCTGACGGGTCGAAAAACTTTTCTTGCCTGCCGCATGTCGCGTCGTCACCTCGGTGGGAAGCAACCTTATGTCCCTCTATATATTCGAAAACCAATCCTACCGTAAGTAATTCATGAAACACATTTAGCAGCGAAATAGCTAAAAACGGAATCCACAGTCCGGTATAATTTGGTTGGATTATTTCTGGATTGTTGGCTGTTCGGAACTCTTGGTTCGGGGAAACTGCGGGAAATCTCTCCAGGAAGCAAAAGGGTTGCAGTTAATGCAAGTAATTTTTTTCATTTTGCCTTGTATTGGCATTGCTTAATGGCGCAATCGTGACCGCACTTCAAGTACCTTGATTTTGAAATTACAATTAAGGGAATTATGATGGAAAAAGTTACAACGAAAACATTGCAACTCTTTTGGACTCAAGTCTATCTATATGTACGAAAACCAATCCCACCGTCTGTCCTGAATGAAACCTGTTTTGAAAGAATAGCCAGTTGACCTTGTGATCTTGTTGATTGTACGACCTTGACCAATTGATCTCTTCCCATTCCTATTATTTGTTTTCTCTCCACTGGAGATCTGCTTGATTAATCAAGCGCTTCCAAGAAAATGTCATTTATGATTTCACAAGCAATGTTCACCTTTTCCTAGTGCTTTTGTCTGCTGCATAATTCCCTAGGGAATGTATGATTCGGTCACTATGGAACCGAACCTAAGATATGGATATATACTTTTGCAAATGTGTTAAATACTATTCAAACTGTTTGTTAAATCATACCCCATATTTTTTTTTAATTAAAAATGCATTCAGAAAAGGTAAATATAAATCAAAGAAGTAATTATCGGATACTTTAGCTTTATAGATAGTATAATGATACAAATTTCTTCTATGTGTACGAGGACATAATACATTTAGTGGTGGTAAATCATATACCTTTCGGTATTCAATGTCATGCAAATTTAAAATATCTTTACATGTTAAAAAATATAAATATTTCTTCTGTAATCTATTTACATAAATATGGGAAATATTTCCATGATAATAGTCAAAACACAATGCAAATTTTTATAAGGTAATTCACTGTCGTCTCATTTTATTTAAATTCCTATTATTAGCTCACACTCTCCCTATATATATCTTGTTCAAATTTTCAGTCATTCATAAAATACTTTTCATTCATCCACTCAAGTTCAAATAGATTTTTTTTGAACTTGTAGTGGATGACACTGGATGAAAATGCGGTTTTTTCAAATATTAATTCAGTAATTAAATTTAATTAATTCATTTTAAGTTTTTTTTTTAGATTTAAGTTGCATCTATCTACCAATAGATGGCGCCAGATAAACTTTAAAAAAAATGAATGAAAATTATTTATAAAGGACTTTCTGCAATAGAGTGAAAAAAAAAAGTAGGAACTGGCTTTAAAAAAAAAATTTTTTTTTTATTACTTGTTTTATGCAGGTGCTTAGTAATCCATAAATAATTTCTTTCGCGGTTCATGAAATTCAGAAGAATGAAGGTAAAGAAGAATGAATTAAAGTAACCCCCTCCAGAAAGCGTCAGCCCACACGCCACACACTGCCAATTCTTTGATAATATAACATTCAGCAGAAAATTATTGTCCTTCGAAATATAAGTCAGCAACCGCCATGACTTGTAAAGGCAATCAACAATGTTGATCACTATAGTATTTATGCCCTGGAAATATTCCGCTACGCAATCGCAATGAAATATCTATATAAGGTTTTAAATTATTATCTTCTATTAAAAAATAAAGTAAAAGGTTTTGAAGTTGCATCCTTTTAAATTTCTTGAATAAATTTACTTTGAGTTGGTAAAGTTGTCGGCAAAAGGCATGTCTTTTGATAGATTCTAAAATTATTGTACAAAAACATGTAATTTGCATTCAATGATATGTCCCGTATTTCTTTTTCTTTCTGAAAAACATTTTGAAAAATAAAAATAACATTCATATTTTTTCGATGACATACTTATGACGACATACGACATACGATGAGCATACATACGGCTTTGTTAATTTAGTATCGCTCGACAGCTTTGACTTGAAATCATCAATGACAATCAAAGCATTGGATACATTATTAATATTAATTCCCAATCCTTCATGAAGTTCTACATTTTTCATCTCTCTGTGAAGTTTTTAATAAACTCCATAACACCAAATTACTTTTTGTAAGAAACGATATATGATTTTTAAGTATATTATTTTTTTTAATAAGCTGTGTCTTTCCACATTCGTGCATACCCACATATTAAATAATTTGATGGGTCTCTTTAACTCTTAATACCAACTAAAACATTAAAGGAAGTATCATTATACTTTTGCAGAAGTGATGCAAAAAAAAAAAAAAGAGCAATACACATGAGTGACACATTTTTAATTTTTCCATCTTACACCCGGCGCACTGCTTTAATAAAAAATATCTGCGAAAATCGTTGTTTCATACGCATGAGATTATTTGCACAAAACACATATTTACTTAATAACGCTTTTAAAACAACAATGTAAAAATATAATAACCTACCAACATACATTAGAAGAAATATTTTGTAGGGTGCTTTTCCAATTTCAGCAGAAATATAATATTGTGTAATAATATCATGAAATCGCCATCTGCAAATCAGGTGGTTTTTCTGAAGGAATCAAAGAACTCTGATACAGCCATTTTTCAGTGATAAAGCTAACAGTGTTCTGAGATTCTTGAAGAGATGTTTCATCTGAATTTTATGACGAATACATGTTTTTTCTTTTATGAAAGTCATTTTATGAATGCAAAACGGCTACCTTTAAAATGGTAGCTGTTGGATTCAGACAGCCGTCTGATTTTCATTCATGTCTATTTCCAAATTGAACAAAAATGTTTAACTTACACACAGTGGAAAAGCGCGTTATCTAATTTTGCGAAATAACAACGTGTGGAACAGTATGCCTGAAATGCAAAAATTAAGAAAATTTTATGGCCTAGAGACAAATTGAAACCATATGGTGTTTCCTTTTATATAATATTCTCAATAAAAAGCTACTGATCGCTTCTGTACTTTTTCCGTTCCAGAAAATGACTTGCTAATCTTTTATATAATTATTTTGATCAAAATTTAATTCCTAAAAGGGAGAGCGAGCTTCTGAAGTCAATCCAGCGCCAAATTCCCACAAAATTCATAGGGCATTTGAATCTACAAAGTGATATAAGGTAGGATTTATATAATATACAATGAAAGGCATTTTATTATCAAAGCATCTCACAATTCTCGTATTTTTATATTTATCCAATAAAATATTGTTCCGTACAAACGGCATACATTACCAGAAACTTTTAACAGCAGGCGTACCGTGATCACAACTTTTAACGAGCATGAACCATTGGCTTTGACTCTTTTGCTTCACAAATCTTGAGTTTGACTAAAATCACTATTCTCCTTCCTCTTTTCAGAAATATGAAATTATACAGGACCGTTAACATCAAAATTGTTTCACAAAGTGGTGGAAATTCAAACCCAAAGAATACATCTATCTGATTACAGAAAGGTTATGTGTAGTGCCACATGCTCACAGCAACAGTAGAGTGTCCATATATTCGTGGCAAATTCCTTTCGAGAGTGGGGCTTCTCAATACAAAATATCCTCATTTATTTTCCTTTCTTAATTTTCATACAACCTGAAGTACGCATTATTTTCTTGCTTGATATTGCTAGAAATACGTTGAATTTTAAATTAAAAAAAGGAGTATTGAATTAAAATTACTGGGAATTTTTTGTAAAAATTTTATTATTTATTAAAATTTCTTTTTTCTGGCTTTCTTGATCACCAAAAGTGTCAATGATAGCACATTTGAAGCTCAGGTTTTCGTACCACGCTGGAATGTCTAGGATATAGAACAGCCGAATTGCGTAATGTGTCTTGTCCTTATGTGATTTTTAAATGTAGGTTTTTACTTGGGCCTTTCTACTTATATTAAATCATCACTGTACTCATACATAGTCACAGAGGAATTGTTATTATAACATAAATGGTGGTAAACAAGAATATACTCTTCAAGAAATTTAGCACACAAATGATTCCTTTTGACAATAAAACAAAAACCAGTTCAGACACTTCATAATAAATAATTTTAAAAATACATATGGCCTGTGTGTATGAAAGCGCTGAGGTAATTTCACATGGAAACTATGTAGATATATACTTTTATATACATCAAAGTGTCTTTCTACCTTTTCCAATAATTCGTGTTATTAAACTTTGCAAAGTTAGGTTGCAAGACAATGAAATTGGAAAAATTTAAATTTCATTCATTCCATGGAATCGCGATCTCAGTTGATAAATGATGAGGTCTTCAATCCGAGATGAATATACACCAATTTTAAAAAGAAACTTTTGAGATCTTGGGAGACGCATTTTTTCTCAAATTTCGTTAAAATGACGTTTCAACTGCCTCTGATGAGTTCAGGAAATCTTTCCTCTGGGATTAATTGAGATCACATTTTCCTGCCATATTATTTGCCTTATTCATACATGATACTGTTCAAATCCTCCTATGGAACATGCAAGCGCTTAAGATATTAAAAGATCGGTAATTTTATACTGAAGGGCTTTAGAGGTCTCTGTCGATTGTCTGTAAAATATTTGTATCGAAAATCAGTAAACACAAGGTCCTGGTGTTTTTATCGTCTTCAGTGGTGCATAACTTCATTTCCTGTCATCTGTTTTGGAGTTTTAATAAAATAGTTTTTGTTGAGCTTTTGAACTTCGACAAATCAATGGCATTCCAAAAACCCCTTCCCATATGGATTTAACATTTTCTCAATGTTACTGAGGTTGAAGAATCTCCTCTTATCAGAAAGTTGAACTGATAAAATATTCCACCTTTTGACGTTAGTATATCCAAAAAACAAGATAAACGCACGGTTCCAGCAAAATATTTCCGTTTTCTATAATCTTTTTACATTATATCATTAATCCAGTCAGATTTAAATTACGGTTGCGCACGATGGGCATACATCGCATTTGAGCTCAATATCATTTGCGGCCCTCTGAGAACCTCACTTAAGTATCTTTCATATACAGGTTTCGTCACAAGAAGTAACCTTGTCCATGACACATATCCAAAAGCAGGAAAATTCTTTTTCTATCAGCGCCTATGTTGATTTCATCATTTGTTTTTACAATGTTAAGGAAGTTTCCTGATCAACTTCAGGACATTTTTAAATTACCCTCCCCACTGCTTACATTCCTCTGTAGGGAGCTCCATTTCTCATAGCTGAATCACACAGGAACAGTGCAAAAACTAACAATGGTATGACTTAGGAAAGACAGCTGGCGCACGTAGGCTCCCGCAGTTGGTGCCTTTATGAGACATTCTCTGATAGTATGATTTTTTCCCCCATTTGAGAGCGCGCTGAAGTTGTTCTATATAGTGTTGGAACCTTGTAATATAATTGATAATATTATAGCATTTTAAAAATAGACATTTTTCTAATAAAAATCATGCAGTTGTAGTAACAGATAAAAAGATTTAAATTTGAATATTGATTTCCTGAATTTTAGGGGTTGGATCAGTCTCATTCGAGAAGATGGGAAAGTTCTTTAAGTTATGATTTTTTTTTCTCATTTGAGAGACTTTGATAAATGGTAAAGTTTCTTTGTTCAAGATTTATGTTTTTTTTTCTATGTAGTGAGGTGTCAATCAGTAAACTGCAAGAAGACTCACTTCAAAGATCATTTTCAAGAATGGTTTTGATGCCGCAATTATTCGTACTTGATGCACTGAAAAAAAAATTCTTTAATTTTTTAATAACATATAAGACCTTGATCAGAGTAAACTTTTTATGTAACCTTTAGACAATTATATTTTCTGTTCCTAAAAATTACAATTTTCTTGAGCAGCACACTCCCATAATGCATGGCAGCCAACAAGATCACAGGGTGGCTTGGATGAAGGCTGCACTCATTTTTTTCATTTCAACCTTAAATTTTCTCAGAGGTTTTCTTCATTAATCAGCACAAATGTATTGTTCTCTGTTGGATTTTTTGGAATGACTCAAAACTTTATTCTTGGCTGATGTTTTTAGGTGAAGGACTTGGAAACCATTTAGGAAGATCAGAAGTTCTTGTGTGACAGTCTTATTTAAATTTATTATCAGTATTTAAGGTTACACATTTTTCGAACTACAATTACGGTATTAAATATTTAAAATAAAGGGTATGTAGCTTAATACTAGGCAATTCTTCAAAACTTAAAGTCAACTTCTTCCAGAAGTGATGTTGAATGTTTGCCTGATGCATTTGATTTAGCTTCATTTATGACCTTGCATACCCAGATATTTGAGCCAGTGTTCAGAGTGAATCCTTTCATCTGGTCCCCTATCTGAAATTGACATCAGAAATATTTTGGCAAAATTGCCTTGTTCTTCAATAGTGTGCTTCCTGGCATTAAGATGGATTTCAAGGATATTAAACTTTATACGCCTCACTTTCATGAAGAGGTATAATATATTTATCACAAAGGCCGGTCGCTTCGCCAGTTGAAAAGTATCCATCTTCATCGCTTCTGATTCATCATGAAAAGAACCTTTTCCAAAACGTGTAAACATCGATCAATGTAGCGTATCTTCTACCAATCCCTAGAATCTGTAATAAGCTCCCTTATGGGTTAGACAAACAAAAAAAGATATTTTATATAAAAACTTTGTAAATACAATATTTAAAAAGAGCTTCCAAGTCATAAATAAAAAGATCCATTTGCCACATGTTTTCAAAAGGTATCATGACTAGAAATAGACTCCTGCAAATCACAATCTAATCAAAAAGATTAACAAGGGAAACAATCCCTAACTAAGAAGCCTTCCTTAAGAGAATTAAAATAAAACTGGTGGTACTTGAGACAAAACCAAAAAAAAAAAAGTTTATCAAATTTGGCATGTCTTGTCACAGATAACCACTCAATGGCCACAGATGTTTCTCAGAGGCAACCTTGCAATTCAGAGCATTCCACTCTTGATAATCTAATCAAAAAGGTTGGAATGTTGGAACCAATGAATAGAATCTAAGGAGTTTCCCTTTATAGGTTGGAGATAAAACTGCGGTACTTTATATAAAAACCCAAAAGCCAATATCAAATTCTGGCATATCATATGTAAACCACACTACAATAGACCACATGTTTCTCAAAAGATAACACTAATCGAAACTGCGCCTCAATCTCCTCTATAATCTAATCAAAAGATTGAATGTTAAAATGAATCCTCTTAATCAACAGAGTTTCCTTATAAATTCAAATAAAACTATACTTTATATAAACCCAAAGCCAATATCAAATTAATTTATTACAGATACTTTTCATCAATAAGCCACATGTTTCTCAAAAGCAGTAATGTTGACTGAAACATTCCAATTTGATAATCTATCTAAAAGACAACAACGTTGGAATGTTGGAACCCAATGAATAGAACTAAAGGAGTTTCTCTTTATAGGTTAGATATAAAACCGCAGGGAAGCCTTATATAAACCCAAAGCCAATATCAATTAGTATATCGATATAAACCTACCTCAATACGCCATATGTGCTTTTCTCAAAAGATAACACAATCCAATGTGGTTAAGGTCATATGAATGCTCGGGCAGACTTCCCAAAAAGTAATCAACGTAAAAAGAACATTGAATGCGTGGAAACAATCCCTTTAATCTTAAGAAGCTTCCCTTTATAAATTAAACAAACTGTGCAGTATTTTATATAAACCCGCCAATATCAAATTTTCATGTCTTGTCACAGATATATACAAACCACCAATACATGTTTTCAAACAGCAATGCGACTGAATGATTCCAATCCTTATGCCATAACTAATCAAAAGATTGGAATGTTGGAACCGAAATTTTGTAGAATCTGAAGAGTTCCTTCTCTTTATAGGTTGACATAAAACTGCGGTAGCCGCCAGAGATAAACCAAAGCCAATATATCATCGGCATATCAATATGAGTAACCACTCAACAGGCCATATATGTTTCTCAAAAGATAACACTAATTGAACATTCCAATCTTGAAGGTGAATCTGAACCAAAAGATTTGAAGGAAAAGTTGGAACCAATGACAATAATAAGAATCTATATGAGTTTCTTCCTTTTATAGGTTAGATAAACAGTGGCATTTAGTATAAAACCCAAAGCCAATATCAATACATGCCATCATATAACCACTCAGTCGCCATATGTTTCTCAAAAGATAACACTAATCGAACGTTTCAATCTCTATAATCTAATTCAAAAGATTGGAATGTTGAAAAACAGAACTTTTAATCTAAAGAAGCTCCCTTATAAAGGATAAATGCAGAGTTCGATAGGGAAACCAAAGTTTAGCAATATCAATTGGTATATCGCTATAAACAACAATTCAACATTATATGTTTCAAAAAGATAAGCCACTAATCGAATATCAATCTCTATAACTGAATCAAAAGATTGGAATGTTGGAAACAACTTCCCTTTAATCTAAGAAGCTTCCCTTTATAGTTAGATAAAACTGCGGTATTTATAGTGAACTCAAAGCCACATTTGTCGGGCAAGGGCACATACTTCATATAACCACTCAATGGCCATATGTTTCAAAAAGATAACAATTATCCACAGGAACGTTTCACCTCACTCATCAAAAGAAGATTGGAATGTTGGAAACAATCCCTTTTAATCTATGTGCTTCCTCAGCAAAATTAAATAAAACTATGTAGACTTATATAACTGAAAGCTACAATATTATCATCAAATTTTCATGTCTTATCATAGATAACTCACCAACCACTCACAATCATTGAGTATTTTCAAAGCAACAGCACTGAACATTCCAATCTTGATAACTTAATCAAAAGACAATAATAAGGAATGTTGTGGAAACCAATAAATAAATCAAGGAGTTTCTTATAGGGAAGATAGATAAAACCTCATACTTATATAAAAAAAAAAAACCCAAAGCCGCCACATCAAATTGGCACATCATAGCAAACCACTCAATGGCCATATAAGTTTCTCAAAAAGATAACACTAATCAGAATGTTTCACCCCCTATAATCTAATCAAAAGATTGGAATGTTGGAAACAACTGCTGACCCAAGTGAAGCCTCCCTTTATAAATACCAAATAAAACTGTGGTATTTTATATAAACCTAGAAAAGCCAATATCAAATTTTCATGTCTTACTTCCATAGATAACCACTCAATGGCCACATGTGTTTCAAAAGGTAACGTTGAATCCTGAACATTCCAATCTCTGATAATCTAATCAGCATCAAATGTCGGAAACCGAATGCTGAATGAAATCAAGTTGGTTTTCCCTTTATAGGTGCCAGATATAAAACCCTGCACTTTATAAAAACCCAGCGCACATTCAAGCCATCATAGTAACCAAATACCAATGGCCATATGTTTTCTCAAAAAAGATAATACATCACAACTGAATGTTTCAATCTCTATAATCTTTACCAATCAAAACATCAATGAATGTTGGAAACAATCCTTAATCAAAAGAAGTCCTTACAATTTAAACAAAACTGCAGATTTGCACCTGAAAGCCAATATCAAATTTCATGTCTGCATCGTAGATAATCACCACCAACAATGCCAATGTTTCAAAAGCAACAAAGTGACAGAACATCTCTTAATCTATAACTAACTAAAGATCTGGAATGTTGGAACCAATGAATAAACCCATAGCTTCCTTATAGGTTAGATAAACTGCGGCAAACTATGATAAAAACCGTGCCAATATCCAACAAGGCATACATCATATAACACTCACTACTATATAAAAGCTTCTCAAAAGATAACATCAATCGAACGTTTCAATCTCTATAATCGAACAAAGACAACGCTGGAAAACAAACCCTTTTAATCTAAAGGTAATAAGCTTCCTTTATAGGTTGGACATAAAAACTGCGCATTTTTATATAAAAACCAAAGCCAATGATTCGAAATTGGCATATCATATAACCAAATTAACAAGGCCATATGTTTCTCAAAAGATAACACTAATT
>BPLQ01011268.1:0-15476 GCA_021605075.1 Caerostris darwini | reverse complement strand
GAAAAAATTCCAAAATAATATTTTAAACGGCAATTCCTAATAAAATAATTTCAAGGTAGGCAAATTGGTTTAGATTTCGAATAATTGCAAAAGCATCTCTTTCGCTTATACTTCTAGTTTTTAATAATATTTATTTTTAATATTACAATCGACCTCTTCCATACCAAATTTAAAATTTGAATTCAAAACTATTTTGACGTTATAGTTACGGTACGCAATGTTTTTAGTCAGAAAAGGAACTCGAACAAAATTCCTGATTTTCAAATTGATGATATAATTTAACATTTCTGTTAAGAAAATTAAACGTAACGAATTTTTTTTAATCGTATAAATTTAATTTTTTATGGTAAAATATACATTGTGTATAATTAAAAGTTGCTGTTTCAAAGATCTTTGCAAACAGTCTGTTAATGATTCATTAAATGAATTTTAGACACTAAGCAACATACATATAAAAAAAGGACACTTTATTCATTATAGAAACTGATTATCATTTTCTATGTAAAATTCTAATCGATTTCGTCATTGAAGAAAAACTCTTAAAAACATTTTCATATAATTCTTGGTTAAAGTAATATATTTCAGGTTTAGCTCCCTGTCAAGTGCAAGGAAACTTTCTCGGTAAAATTTTTCTCCGTTTACAGTTCCTATACTTAGAAGATATTATCAAAAATTAAACGAATAAAGAATGCATTGCAGCAAACCTTCCCAATATATATGTATTTCCAATATTTCAGAGAACAAATTATAGAAATAACCATGGAATATGTTTTAAAAAGCTTAGTACCACATAAAATGTAAAACGGCCTATAAGGTTTGGTCGGTCGCTCTATTGTCATCTTGCGTACACGAGGGTAAACAGACCGGGATCTACAGTTTAAAGTGGATTCCGAATCACTAACAAACATCCGCCAGGATTCGAACCTGAAGCCGGGGATATCAAACACCAGAGCGCTAGCCACTTGGCCACCAGGCCGGTATAAGGAAGAAGGCGATTGTTTTCTACCGCCAATCATTACAAATCTGGAATGTTGGATTAGCTTTATTTTAGAGTATAGAATGCAATCTGATTTCGCTTTAATAGAAATGATGACATTCACAATCTTGCCCTGCCTAGTATTCGAAATTTCATGCTCAAGCTTGCGGAACATTTTTATGCAAATCTTGAACATATTGCGAATGATGAAATTCGTAATCTTCCGAGATACGATTTCACACTGCTGGAGAACTCTAAACGCCCAAGGGCGGTCCTTTAAATGTTGCAATTTTCCTAGACAAACTGATTCAGTCGTTGTCACTGCGGATTCAAACCTGACCTGTTCCTTTAGTGATCATTTCTAGCAATGGCAAGCCTATTCTGTAGTGTCTTACCTTTTCTTTAATTTTTCTTATTTTATAAAAAAAAATATTTCATTAAATATTTCGAGGATTTTCTGATTTTACTTTTTTAATATACTTATTTACTTTGTATGGGACAGATCTTGATCCCTTAACTGCATTTTAATAACCCATGTTTATACTGTTAGTGCTCTCTATCCTAAGACAGGAGTATAAAGATCCCTACTGGGCCAAGGGACTCCGAGAATCCAAGACTGACTGACTGATTTCGCTTTAATAAAAGCGGTAAAGATGAATGATGGCGATTAAAAAACAGTATTTAATGAAGAAGCATTGAGCAAAAATACCAGAGAAACTTCACATAACTGCGATGTTTGCGATTTGAATTTGCAATGGTGGTGAACTCGCATCAAATATCTATTTACTCTCACAGCAAGTAGCCAATTACAGTAGCCAAAAAAATTACAATAGTTTAAAACTTACAATAGACATATAATTACTGTTTGAATGCATTATGTGAAATGAGGACATTTCAGAAAATTAAAACCTCCTTTTGGAGTAAATTTGTCATTTCAGAAAATTTCATTAGCTTTCTTTACAATTCCTGTCCATTCTTTTCAGAAGGAATTGCAACAATTCGGCAAAATATATGGATTCTGTTTCTATAGATCCTCTCAACACTGCGGATTAAGGTACTGGTTCTCTTCGGAGAAGATGGTAAGAACGAAGTATTAATAGCAAAATCTCGATCCCAGAAAAAAAAAGATTTTAGGTTTTTAAAGGATTAATTACAGATTGATCACTCCAGAGATTTGTAATATTTTTCTAAAATACATTGTTCAACCAAACGCCACATGTCGAATATTTAAAAAAAAATCTCTATATACATATTTCATAGAAAGCTTTATAAATTCATAAAATAGGGTGAAATTCCTTTTATAATTTTTTGTTCGTTTGTCCAGTCACATTACATTTATATGTTACATTCGTCATTTTACGTTTAATTTTACTGAAACGAAATGATTGCAAATCTTATAATTTAAGAATAAAAATAAGGTTAAGGCTACATTTTGATATAAAGGATTCTCCTAATTTGATCCAAAACTCGTACAGCTTCTTTTAATCGCAAATTATCTTTGTGGAATCACGTGTCCGTCGCTTATAAAATTATTGAAATCTGCTTTTTACACGTGCAGCAAATCCCTGCATTATAATAAAAGATGACCATGTTTATGCAATTCTGCGTTTGGAACCAGAAATTATTTATTGATTATTTAAAAAAAATGTTGCATTTATTCATTGTTTTTTATTTTTCGAACTTTTTGCGCAATTAGGAACCAAAAAACGGAAATTACTAAAAATCTTACTGAGGTGTAAAAATTGACATAATTTTTGTCTAAGATTGCCATTAAACTGTAGATCCCAGTCTGATTAGCGCAAAGCGTGCACAAAATGACCGTTGAGCGACACATCAACCCTAAGATTGGCGTTTTAGAAACCAAAGTGGAACAGGAAAGTTTAGCAAAATATTAACTAACCTCAAATATGTACTTATATTTCTTAAACATCCAATCGGGAATTTCGTTACAGCGGGTACAAACGTCACCCCGAAATGTAAAGAGTTTTTAGCCTATATATCATGCATTAAGACGTACATCCAATCACTCTTCATTTATTTGCCAATGTACTATGTGGGCTGAACAGTTCGTAGGCTAGCATAGAAAAATTCTTTTTTTTTTGATAGAATTTGATTTTATAATTCAATATAGTTCCTTCGAGGGCCATACAATGATTATAGCGGTCATAAAATTTTTCGATACCATTTTTATAGTACGATTTGTCTGTAGCCTCAAAATAGGCTTCAGTTTCGGCGATTACCTCTTCATCGGCGCGAAATTTCTATCCAGCGAGCATCCTCTTGAGGACTGAGAACAGGAAAAAGTCGCTGGGGGTCAGACCTGGAGAATGGGGTGGATGCAGAAGCAATTCGAAGCCCAATTCAATCAATTTTGACATAGTTTTCATTGATTTGTAACACGGTGTATTGTCTTGAGGAAACAGCAATTTCTTCTTCTTCAAATGAGGCCGTTTTTACTCGATTTCGTCTTTCAAACGTTCCAATAATGCTACGTAATAGTCGCTGCTTATGTTTTTTCCCTTTTTAAGATAGTCAATGAATATTATACCATGCGTATCCCAAATTATTGATGCCATAATCTTGTCAGCCGACTTTTGCGTCTTTCCACGCTTTGGAGTCGGTTCATCACGTGCAGTTCACTTGACTGACTGTCGATTGGACTCCGGTGTGAAATGATGGAGCCATGTTTTATCCATTTTCCCATACCGACGAAAAAAGTCGGGTTTATTACGATTGAACAACTCCAAACACTGCTTAGAATCATCAATTTGTTGTTTTTTTGGGTCGATTGTGAGCTCGCGTGGCACCCACTTTGTACAGAGCTTTAGTATATCCAAATATTCATTCACGATGAAACCAACACGTTCCTTTGATATATTTAGGGTCTCAGCTATCTCAATCAACTTCACTTTACGGTTATCAGAAATTATTTTGTGGACTTTTTTGATGTTTTCGTCGGTAGCAGCCTCTTTGGGACGGTCCACTGCGTGCATCGCCCTCGGTGCTCATTTCGACACGTTTAAATTTTGCAAACCACTTCTCTATGGTTGATTTTCCTGGTTCAAAGTCCGGATAATGTTTGTCAAGCAAAGCCTTGGCTTCAATAGTATTTTTTTGCCAAAAAGCAATGCTTTAATTAACACACGAAATTCCTTTTTTTCATTTTTTCAAACTAGCAAAAGTTGCTTCACTAAAAATGCTATAACTCACATACTAATAGTGCAACAACTGTCAAATTTATACACGTGTCTTTTGAAGTTGAGGGCTAAATAAAAATCATATGAATTTAATACTAATAACGCCATCTATGTGTAAGCCTAAGAACATTTCAGCCCACTTGTTATTACATGGAATCGAGTGCATTACTAACAACCTCGAATTAAAATTTGGTCAGTGCAGTTTGCTCGCAATGTATTAAAGGGTGTTCCTATCTATCATTTTTTTTTAATATAATTTTATGATATACTCAGTACTTTTTACATACCGTGTGTAAATTTTGGTATATATTGGAGGAAATAATCAAAAATTGTTTTATCAAAATCTCTATAAAGCCAGGGATTTATAGATCTGGGAAGGTCTTCGCCCACATCTACTCACGGTATTCTGGTTGCTATCCACAAGAAATAATCCTTCCAAAAATATCCAGTCTAGAAATAAGATAATAAATGTAGAAAATATTATTTCCTTCCATGATGCATACTAACCTGGATCTGCTATATATTTTCCATTCTTGCAGAGATTGAAAAGTTTAACAGAGACCAAATGCATCGCTACTATTAAATGAGGTTTAAATAAGAAATTAAACTCGGTTTTTTTAATCTTACTCAGAATTATTTTATCGATTGCGTATCAAGAATTTATGAAATTGTAATTTTATTTATTTTTATTTATAAATATATATTTTATTCTTTTTCGGACGCGAAAAATAATTGAGGGCATGTCTTTTTTTAGTTTTGCTAAATAATTATGCATAAGAAGATAAATGCCTAATTACAAAAAAGCAAAAATAAATTTTAAAAATCAAAATGCTTGTAATACCCCTCAAAATCGCAATCCATTTTTTCAGCCATTACCTCTTGAGTATGAAGAATAAGAATCAGAACAACTTTTATGCGAGCCAGAGTTAGGCATTCCAAACGAAGTACGGAATTTTCATTCAGATACTCATAGTGAATTGAAATGCACTTGCAAAATAAAAATTCCTGCCAACAAATTTCAACATAACAGATTTAGATGCATCTTCAAGGCTATCGTCACATAGCACTGTATGTGACTTTTACTTAACTAACATAATTTGCTCTAAATAATATATTTAGGCTCATCATAGGTCTGTCATCAATTTGATATGTGTTTACGGATACAAAAAGGATTTAAAAAGCAAAAAATAATAATTATTGCATATTCTGCTAACGAAAATATAAAGTTGATTTAATTTTAAATTTGATAAAACCAGGTTTATTAATGCTTATTAAATACTATCCAATTTTTTATGATTTTTGCCAGTTTACAAATCTGAATACCGAATTTTATTCAATTAACCCAAAGTTTCATTTATAAATTCTGTAAATTATTTCAGAATTTTATTTTCTATTCTATGATTAAGTCTGTGATATAGTGTGTTAAGTAAAAATATTGCCTGAAAAAGAACTAATGTAAAAAGAAAAAAAATATTGGCAACACAAAATGTCGAACTAAGTATGTTGTGATGATATATGTTCCAGCGATATCGTAAAGTTAACAGTGATAACTATATTTGACATACACGTTTTAAATTTTTAATTTTTTAAATTAATCCAAGTAGCAAAGCCGTCAATATGTCCTCTTTGGATACAACACCAACTGAAGAATCATTCTTGTGCATTAAATGTGAGAGAGAATTCGAATTTCAGAAAGATTTAAAAGAACATTTCACCGACCAGCACCAGTGTCGATACTGTGTAAAGACTTTCTCTTCTAAGTACCGTGTGAATAATCATGAGAGAATTCATACTGGAGAGAGACCCTTTGTTTGTGCCACCTGTGGCAGAAGTTTCAGTCAAATGAGCACTTTGAACAATCATAAGAAAACTCATGCAACGGCACTGAGACATTTTTGTGAAGAGTGTGGTAAAGCTTTCGAATTCATTCGAGAGAAATATGTGGAAGAGCATAAAAAGTTTCATGCAGGAGAAAGGCCTTTTTGTTGTCAAAAATGTGGAATAACATTCTCTCACAAGACAAGTCTAAACAGACATAAGAAATCACATTCTGAAGAAAAGCCTGGCAAACCCGAAGAAGGCTCGTGCTCGCCCGAACAATCATCTGCAACTCCTGAGGACTCGCCTGACACTTAGGAAAACTAGTCAAACAAAGCGACTTAACAGAGTGAAATATCATTCTTAAAAAATGAATATAATAATAATAGAAATCAAAATTTATTATTATCTGTGATTTCAAATATGTAAAAATGTCTCTCCTTGCTACTGAAGCTAACAATATTTTTTATGCAGAATAATGAAATTACAAAAAGATTTTTTTTATTTTTTATTTGAGCCAAAATTTTACTGCATGTTTAAATTAAAGATGTATTGAAGCTGATTAAACGGTATAAATGCAACATTAATTGTATAAATAAATACTTTTTTTAAGTACAAGACAAGCATTATATTTAATGCAGCAAAAATATTGTTTTTAATGTGTTTTTACGATTTGACTTGAGTTGTTCAACTGTCAGAAATTGTTTTTTCTTAGAATAGCTTTTTTTAAAATAATGTTTAATTTGTACTGGTTATAATGTATCTAATTTTTTACCTCAATAAAATTTTAAGAACCTGAAAGTATTTCTATATTGATTTTTCAGTACACGATTTATTAAGTATAAGTTTGTGTTTTGCAGATGTATGTTTTGTTGTTGTTTCTGGTACCACTTGGTCGAAAGCAATATCAAAACCAAGTCCATGAACACTTTGAAGAGTCATGATCAAGGGTAAAATATTCGGCTTATTTTTGTCATTTACATTGCGGTAGCAAAGACATTTTGTACGCAAATATATAAGTCTGCTTTAACCTATCCAGTTATATCCCCGGGGCAGCGGGTATACACTTTAGTTGCATTTCACGACATCCGTTTGCTACAGTGGGGCCAATCTAACCCGGACCTACAAGCGATATATGTATGTATATACTTTTATTAATACTAATTTTCTATTAGTGTAAGAAATTCTAATCAGTTAAAACATACTTCAAATCATGTTTATTAACTATATTTAAGCTTGTATTGTCACTATTTATAAATATATCTCTAGCAATTACACAGAGAATATTAATCTTTTTTCAAAACATAGATTTTATTTTAAATATGTATCTTCTTTTACAATTTTTAAAGCACGAATAAGTTATATGTTAACTTTACTCCTTATAATTCACATAAAATAAGATATTAATTTTGTAAATGTATGAGAATAATTGGACTTGCATTCCAAGCGTAAGTATAAAATTATTTCATTAGCATCACTGATTAATTTGTAACCACAATTTCATTAAAATCGGAATAGTTTTAAATGTCCAGTTAACTAAATTTTTAATATATTGAATAAGATATTCAATATTTAGTTAAGAACTATTATTGTTAATTATTTTAAAATTTAAATTTATTAAAAAACATATTCTATTCTACGAAATGTATTTTGCTACGTTATGGATTTGATGGATTTTATGTATTTAAATGAAAAAAATATTTGCGTGAGAATAATTAAAAACGACAAGATTACCTAAGAAAATAAATTTCTTTGGTAAATTATTTTGATTACAGGTAGATTTCTAATCTTTTATAATTTAGTAAATTGTTTTGCTTAACTTACTGATATTTAATCATTATATTTAGTCCGATTATAAAATTATAATATTTATCTACTTTAAGTCGGTATTCAGAAGATGTTTCCTCCGAGTTTTTGTAAAAAATTTGATATGGCATATTAAGTTTGTAGCAAAGTGAATTTCTGCAATCTGTGCTTATTTTTTGGAATTAGTCTTTCAACATAAAATTAAGGGTAATATTGCAGGCTATTAATTAATTAGATAACTTAATTGAATATAATTGTCTATATAAAATATTTCTAATTTATAAAAGAATTAATTGATCAAACTAAACTACGCTCGATAATTTAAAATAGTACGGATGTAAAATTTTAATAGATTTCTAAGAAAAAGCATTATCAGTATAATGTTATTAATTAAATTAATGAATGTAAATGAAAAACAAATAATTTTAATAAAATTCATAAATTAATTTTTTTAAACAATATTTATAATAAAAGTTTTTTTCATTACTTTCTGGTATGTTTAATGTTATTAGCTTTAGACCTTCAGAGTCGAATTTCAAGGTAACATTTTAGTGGCGTGTTTCAATTTCGTTATTGTCGGGTTTCTTATTTACAATTTTTGTAGATTAAAAAAATATATTTCTCTTTTGAAAAGTGATATTGTTTGTATATTAGGACTTGTGTAAAATACATTAATTGAAATTTGTTTTTGTAAAATAAAAATAAATTTGACATAGAATCTCACGCGATTTAATTTCCATTTTTATTCCATAATCCCCATTACAGAGGACGAACTTTCAAGCTAGGTTATAATATTTGGAAGCATCGGTAAGAATAACGCTGGTCAAAGGGCCTGAATGGCCAAGTGTCTAGCGCTTTGGCGCTCGGTGCCACAGGTTTCTGGTTCGAGTCCCGGCAGTAACATGGATGTTTGTAGTGGTTTGGAATCCACCTTATGCCGTAGGTCCCAGTCTCCTATGGCTGTAAGAGCGTCACGTAGAAAAAGTCAGACTTCTACCTACGGGTGCTCCAGAAGCTGTCCCCCTTCCATCCATCCATGAGTAGACTACTCACGGGATGCCCGTCCCGCACTGCAGGACACTGAGGATATGTCACAACAATGCTTGTCAATTAAACACAACGTTAAATGAAAATTAAGTGGTCAGGTGTGATAGATGGTTCATGATTGAATACTTTGGCGACATCCATTGGTGTCCTTCTATGGGAAATTCGAGGGAGAATGGGAAAAAGGGAGGAGGAGTTGCATTTAGAGTCGACTTCTGTTGCTTCGAAATAGTTTACGCTGTATTACATGATACGCAAATGGAGAGAAGTAAAGGCGATGGCTTCCATTCATCACCCATTGATTTCAGCCTCATGTAAATCAAAGGAACAAGAGAACCAATGATATTTGAAATTTTTTTACTTAAATTGCTCATGAAAATTACCCATTTTCCAAGCTTAGTAATAATTCAAAAGTAACATGAAGCTTTTGCAACTTTTACAAATACTTGTGTATCTTATTCTTTTTATGTCTTAATCGTTTGACATACGTAGGAAAATGTAATACTTATCTTGCTTAATCTCATCAACGAAGTGTCTGGTATTTCATTTATTTCTATTTTGTTGCTCACTTTGGTGTAACTAGTAATCCCCTAATCGTTTCCATAATTTCCACAATAAAAAAATATTTTTAAAATTTATTTTAATTGAGTTAGTTCGAAAGGCATTGAACACTTATTGCTTCTCTTTGTCTTTGTTCGAAACTCAAGCAATTGCATGCAAAGAACGAAGAATCCTCCTTTCAAAGTCTTCACGAACAGTCCAGTTATTTCGGATTCTAAAGACTGGATTTGAAAGCATAAGATATTTTAATCTGAAAATTGAAATGTTGAATATCTTCTTTCGATTTATTTTTTCTTAAGATTGTATATAAGTATATTCAAAATATGATGAAGGGAATTGTGTGTTAAACATTATTAACTTACGAATCTTTTAGCCGTTATTAAATTTATAATAAATATTATCATGAAATTCAATCTTAATTTTTTTTTGATATTGCGTCATTTAAAATTATAATTATTTTAAATTACAATTATTTTATTATGCCTAAAACTCCATCGAATTTACATTTCTTCCGTAGGGCAGCAACCAAAAAATATTTTATCCAAATTGTCCGTTTCAAAACTTTCCATACAATCGGTGATCAAATACAATATGCCAAACGGATTTGTTGCCCAGTTATGACTTACGTGCCAGCTTTTAAAAAATCGCTGGTATGGATTTGACAGATGCTTGCTTTCCTATTTCCGCATGCAAAGTTCGGAACATCCTATGACGAGTACAGCAGTATACATTAACTCATTGTTTTGATAGGTATTGGTGAGAATTTATCTGGATTTCTCCCTTACCCCAATCAAAAGTAGAGAATTCAGATGTAAAAATTCCTGCCTGGTAATATAACGTTTCCTATTGTTCACCAGAATATTGTTTCTAGATTACATTTCATTTCGAAATTACATTTCTTTCCAATTGCACAACCACAGAATATTTTATCCGATTTATTCGTTTTCTTTACAATCGGTGATCAAACTCAATCTACCAAACGGATTTGTTGGCCAATTATAAATGTCGTGACAGCTTTAAAAACATTGTTGGTATGAATTTGACTGACACGAGCATTTCTGTTTCATGAAGCAAAGTTCAGAACATCCTATGACGAGTCCAGTAGTACTACTGTGCCCAAACAATAAGACAAAAATTCAAATTAGTGTTTGAGTTACGCTTGGCTTTGTGAGACGCTAAAACTAACCAGCGATTTTAGAAATGTCTGAATTAATTAAGCAAAGAACTTCCTTTAAATTTTGTTTCTGGAAACGTATAGAATGCTGCAGAAGGAATTCGGTGAGCATTCCTATATCGGAAAGAAATGTTTAGAAGTGGTAAAAGCAGTTCAAAGAAGGCAGAGAACGGTCGACCCTCCGACCTCTGGCCGACCCTCAATCTCAACTGACGAAGCTCACGTCTAAAAAAAAATAAGATTTGGTGCTTGCAAACCGTCGATTTACAATTAGAGACCTTTGTGATGAAGTTGGAATTTAAAAATTCCATTTTAAAAGATAATTTGGGCCTCAAACGCCAGCTCACACTGAATTTATAATTTGTGACTTTTTCGCCAAAAATGAAATCCATATCGTTCCACAACCACCATATTCACACCGTGAGACTTCTGGCTATTCCCTAAACTCAAATACCACACCGGTGATATCGTGTTGAGTCGATTGAAGAGATTCAACGTGAATCGCCGCGTGCTTTGAAGGCCATCCATGCCGATAACTTTATAGCATGCATTGAGGATTGGAAAAAAAAGTTGGCGTAAGTGCATTCTGACCGGAGGGGATTACTTTGAAGGCGATGGAATAAATTTAGAAATATAAATACAGAGTCTTCGAAAAAAAATGGTCTTACATTTTGGGCACAGTGGTATGCATTAATTCATTCCGTTGATAGACACAAGTGAAAGTAGGCACTTCAGCTGTAGAAATCCTACCAGGAAATATAACGTTTTCTATTGTTCACCAGATCATTGTTTATATACGCAAATATAAAATAAGTTTATAAATTATGAGTTTTTTAAATCGTAGTCCACATGTAGATAAATATGTGATTTAGATAACACTGATAAATATGTATATTCTTTATTTATTACAAAAATTTAAAAAAATTCTAATTGAAAGTTTTGCCTGTTCAGTTACATTACATCAATAATGCATCAATATTTATTGTTAATAATGTAAAATTACCTCGCATCGAGACAACACGAAACAAGTGTGGGAGGGTTCCGATTCTGCAGCTTCCTGAAACTGAAAGATTGTACAAAGTTACACTACACAATGGGAAGATTGAATTCTTTTTCGTACGTGAATGTCACGTGAAAATGCCATAGAACTAATCGTAAAATATATACCGGGTCACAACGATCAATAATCTCAGCGTGCTTCAAAATGCACTTCTACAGAGTTGAAATGTCCTTCATTTCTCTCTTCATGCTGGGACGTCTATGAAGCCAGAAAGGGAGAATGTAACCGTTCCTTTGCTATATGGCAACAGCTATTACAGGACACTACCAGGGATCTCTTTAAATTGACTGTACTTCCTCAGAAAGTGTCAAGAATTCTTCTGTATTGTTGGAGGTCGCATATTTCCGTTTCATTTTATTGTTTTTGATGTTTGCTCCTATGCAAGTTAAAATACAATTAACTATTGGTACACTAAATTTAACCCTTTTATTAAATTTGGCGCATCAAAGTTAACCCTTTTACGCTTTCACATAACCTATTTAAGTACGTCTATCATTGAAAATTGACATCCTAAAGCCAGCACTAGTGGATGTCATTAAAAATTAGTATGCAAAAGAGAGATGTAATGAATTTGTATCCATTCTTTATGTGATGATTGACTTCAGGACTAAATCTTGTCTGAGGCATGGATGTTTGTTAGTGATTCGGAATCGAAAAACCCTAAAGAGTGCGTAAAATGACTGTAGAGAGACAAAACAAACCTGCTGTGTTGCACTCATACTAAAACTGAATCTGATGTGTATTTCCCCTTTTTGCAGCGAATGAAAAGTTTAAAGCGATCAAGTGCATCTCCTCGGTTAATGAGTGGCCTGGTGGCCAAGTGGTTAGTGCTCTGGCCTTTCGTAGCACAGGCTAAAGGTTAAAGTCCTGGCGGTAGCCTGGATGTTTCTCAGTGTTTCGGAATCCATTTAAACTGTAGGTCCCGGTCTGCGTAAAATTCAGATGACCGTAGAGCGACAAACCAAACCAAACCTTGGTTAATGAATTGGGGTTCCGATAGGAAATGCAATTCTGCTTTTAACTTTTATTCAGAATTATTTTTCATCGACTATTTTTATTGACTAACGAACTGCAATTTTTTTATCAGGATTTTAAGAGGTGTTTTATTTTATATTATTTATTTACGTAGTTTTATTTATATTTTTATTTTATTCAAAAAAGAACACAGAAATAACTGAGGGTCTTTTTTTTATATTTTTATTCTATACTTATGTAAAAAACGAAAAAGTTCGGTTTTCAAAAGGAAAAAGTAAATTTGAGGTAAAATTGATTTCCCTTTTTTGACCATTATCTCTTGAATATGCAGATGAAAATTCAGAAGAATTTAATACGAGTGAGAGTTAAGCACTGCAAACAAAGTACCTAATATATAATATCTATTTTCAGATGCTAATATAGAATCGAAATACTCTTGCTAAATAAAAATTGCTGCAGTCAAATTCAAATATAGGAGATTTATGTGCATCTTCAAGACCATTGATACAAGGACTGTATTACTATTCTATTTTGGTTCAATATAATATATTTAAACTAAACATAGGCCTGCCAATGTCCTCCTCCGTGTATACCCACGGCAAAAATTATAAAAGAAACATAAGCAAATTATGCTCATTTATACTAAATTATAAAATCGATAGAATTTTTAAACTTATTCATCTTAGGTTAATATTTGTTCATGAAAATGTAGAGAAGTATTTAAGAATATTTAAAAATGTATTAATTTGAAAACTGAATTTTATTAAAATCAACACAAAATTCCAGTAATAAATTGCGAAAAAATTTTAGGATTTTAGTTTCTACTCTATGATTAAGTTCCTGATATAGTGCGTTGGTCGTTAAGAAAAAAAAATTGCGGGAAAAAGAACTAATGTAAATAATATTGGCAACACAAAATGTTAAACAAGACAGTTTGTGTATAAATTTTCTTAAGAGGTTTGGGAAGTTTAATGTGACAACTGCATGTGGCATATCTGCATCTTTTAAATTTCATTTTTTTTAAGTTAATCCGAGTTGAAGTTCCTCAATATGTCTTCTTCAGATACGACTTCATATGAAGAATCATTCAAGTGCTTTAAATGTGGTAAACAATTCGAACTTCCAGGAGATTTAAAAGAGCATTTATCCAAAGAACACCTGAAAAAACGACACCACTGTAGATACTGCAAAAAGATGTTCACTATTAAATGTAATTTGAAGGATCATGAGAGAACTCACACAGGAGAGAAACCCTTTGATTGTAAATTTTGTGGGATAAACTTTAATCAAATGAGCATTTTGAACAGGCATAAGAGAATTCACGCTAATGAAGTGAGTCACGCTTGTGTAGAATGTGGGGAAATATTCACATTCACCCGAAAGAAATACGTGGATGATCATAAAAAATTTCATACAGGAGAAATGTCTCATATTTGTGAAGAATGTGGCAGAACATTCTCTCGGAAGCCATATCTACGCAGACATAAGCAAAGTCATTCTGAAGACAAACCTCATGTTTGTGATAAGTGTGGAAAAGCATACAAACTCAAATCCCATTTGACGAGACATTTGCTGTCTTGTGTCACAGAGAAGCCTGGCAAGCTCGGGGAAGGCATATCTTCATCTGCGACTCCTGGGGACTCTCCAAACACATCTGAAAACTAGTCGTATATTTGGCAGATGAAACATAATTTTAATAGAAAAGGAATATAGTAGTAATAGAAAAAAGATAGTTGCTCATTGTGTTTTCAAAAATATAACAATGTATTTCCTTCCTACTGTCCCTTATAATAGTTCTTATGCAGCATAATGAAATTGCAAAAAAAAAATTATCTGAACTGAGCTGAGATCGTACTGAATGTTAAGTTAAAAATGCATTGAAGCAGTCTCACCTGTGAGAAATGCAACATAAATTGCGTTGAATTTTTTTTAAATAAAAGACAAGCATTAAATTTAATTCAGCACAAATATTGTTTTTAACTAAAAAATAATTTTTAATGAATTTTTTAATATTTGACTGCAGCTGTTCAGCTGTCCTAAAATTGTTTTAAAGTATCATAAATCATTGTGTTTATAATCTCTATAGCTTATAAATTATTTAATTTCATTCTCCAATAAAATTTTAGATATGTAAAATGTATTTTTATATTGATTCGCAGTACACGACTTACTAGAAGTAATTGGTCTTCAGCAGATGCAAGTAAATTTTTTTAGCAGTGCAAAAAATGCTTATCTGTTAAACCTTTTTTTTTCAAATTGTGTTGACTAAATATGTCTCTGTCACTAAATAAAAAAATATGCGTACTTATTATAATGGGAACATTAATGTTTTTCGAAACTTCTTTATTGTCATTTTGAATATGCATATTCCTTTACAATTATTAAAGCAGTACTAACATGTTATTTATGGTTACCTTATGGTTTCACATTTTCCTTAATTTTTCTCACAAAATTAGAGATTTAATTTCTAAATGTATTATAATAAAATTACTAGCAATCGAAGCGAAAGAATAAAATTATTTTATTAGCAACACTCATTAATTTTTAATCCCAATTTCATTAAAATCGGAACATTTTTAACTGACGAGATAACTATATTAAGTGCAATGTTATATATTTAAATAATAGGAACTGACAATAATAATTTTAAAATATATTTTAGCAATGATCTATATAAATATTACAAAATATACATATATTTTTTTTAAATAGAAATTTTAAGATATTGATTTAAATATGGTTTACGAATTTAAATGAATAGGAATTTATTCTAAATGAATATTTTTAACGGCATTTCCTAACCAAATAAATTTACGTTATGTAAATTGCTTTAGGTTGCTGGTGATTTACGAAACAGTATCTTTT
>BPLQ01011264.1:0-19647 GCA_021605075.1 Caerostris darwini | reverse complement strand
TTTATTTTCGGCCGATTCGAGGCCCAATGGCAACGTGCGTAGCTTGCTTGCAGGAGGGCTGAGGTTGGAATCCGCTGGTGTCCTGGTTGTGTTGTTGCATCTACTCATGGGTGAAGGGAAAGAGAGTAGCTTCTTTCTGATTGAACAATCGTAGGTAAATTTGGTTCGTTTGTCGCTCTACACTAGTTTGGTTGGTTTAGATTTCGTTTGGTTTGTCGTTCTACGCTGGTTTGGTTCATATAGATTTGTTTTGGTAGGTCTCTACACACTCTCTCCTCTTTTTCACACTTTAGGCTACTGTTTAATGTGGATTCCAAACCACTAACAAACATCCATGCCTTATTATTATATATTTTATTTATTGTTTATTATAGTGTTTGCATATCAATGAGTATAAAACATTCATTTTTTGTGCTGCCTATAGATAAATTACGGTAAATTTAACCAGTCCAAGGGTAAATTTACCAGCAAGAGGTCCCGGTCCAGCAATTTATGCATCTCTGATGCGTGAGAAGTAGAAATAAGTATAATTTAGATTTTTTTAAATAATTTCATCCTCACACGTGCATAACATCAGACTTTCTATCTGTGAATAATTTAAAAATTCCTCACACTTCAGGAATAATCAACTGATTAGTCAAGTCACAAAATCAATCGAAACTTTAAATCACTTTTAAATGACATTTTTCAAGATCCAGTTAACTTCATAGCAATGAATACCGCAATCCACCCTTAAAGCATTTCTTGCTGTGTGCCGCAACCTCATTGTCAACGCAGATTGCTCCTCTTTGTCAATTATAATTCTGAATTGAACGCATTTATTGCGCTTCCCTCGCCTCTTTAAGCTGATGGTGGCCATTGAGAACAATGCAACAAGGAATGCTCTTTGTTTAATGCATCATCAAGAGAGAGATGGAAAGACTTATCTTTCATTTTTTTTCAACTTTCTTTTTTCTTTGCTGGAGTGCACTAAGTCATATAACTAGTTTGTTGGGATTATTTTATCTTTTAAGTAGTATAATCTGTCTCATAGATCATTATATATCTATTTAGTATATTTGAGAATATTTTGGTAAATTTATAAATCCTATAAAAACCCTAATGTTATGAAATTTATTAAGATCAAGCGATTAAACTGGCTGCTCATATATTTAGAAGGAATGATTTAAACTTTGTAAAAAGACCCGTTTTGGCATAGACACAAAAACAAAGAGGAAGAGGACGACCCAAGTTGCGATGGATAGACGCAGTTGACAAACAGATTTCGCAGTACTTAAGATTAGGAATTGGAGGACCCTTGTCACCCAGAGGAATGCATGAAAATCTGTTCAAGGGAAAGACTTGGCACACTATGGGCTGTCGTGATATTGATAATGAATATGATTATATATTTCACTTATGGTTTATTTTAATGTTGTATATAAGGGAGTGTATATATTTTATGTTTTTTTCATTTTTTTTTATGCTGCCCATAGATAAGTTACGGTGCATTAACAAGATCCATTGACATCTGTAATTTATGCATCACAGATGTATAAGAGCTAGAAATAAATATAATTAAATAAATCTATCCTCACACGTGCGTAACATCAGACTTTCTAACTGTGCATAATTTAATAAATTTTTACACTTAAAAATGATCAACAGATTCTTCAAGTCACAAATATCAATCGATAATTCCACCTTTTAAATGACTTTTAAATGAAATTTTTCAAGATTCAGTTAACTTCACAACAATGAATACTGTAATCCACCAATAAAACATTTCTGCTGTATGCCTCAGCCTTATAGGATGATGCGACTCGTTACCATTATGACATATTCCGCAGATGGCTCCTCTCTGTCAATTATAATTCTAAATTGAACTCATTCACTGCGCTTCCCTCACTTCTTTGAGCTGATGAAGATGCATTAGATATTCTTGAAGATTGCATTATTCTCACCATTGAGAATAATGCAACAAGGAATGCTCTTTGTCTAATGCATCATCAAGAGAGAGATGGAAAGCCACATCTTTATTTTTTTTTCAACTTTTTTTTCTCTATGCTTGTGAGCATCAAGTCAGAAAACTAATGTGTTATGATTATTTTATATTTTAACGAGTATAATGTGCCCCAGGGGTCATTATAAATGCTGTAAACACTCAGATATTATGAAATTTATTAAGGTCAATAGATTAAACTGGGCTGCACATATATTTAGAATGAATGAATTAAATCCCATAAAAAGTGTCGTTTTAGCAAAGCCACAGATACAAAGAGGAAGAGGATAACCCGAGTTGCGATGGATAGACGCAGTTGAAAAAGATTTTGCTATACTGAATATTGAGAATTGGAGGATCCTTGTCAACCAGAGGAATGCATGGAAATCTCTTCAAAGGAAAGCATTGGCCCATTCTGGACTGTCGTGCTATTGATGATGACGATGATTGTACATTGCAGTTGTTCTTTATTATAATGTTTGCATACCAATGAGCATAAAATATTCATTCTTTTATGCTACCCATAGATAAGTTATGGTACATTTACCAGGCTTCAGTAAGCATCACTGATGTATGAGGCGTAGAAATAAACATAATATAGGTTTCAGAACTAATTTTATCCTCACGCGTGCGTAACATCAGACCTTCTAACTATGCATAATTTATAATATCTTTACACTTTATTGACTGATTCTTCAAGACACAAAATCAATCGACATTTTAAATTACTTTTAAAATGGAAATTTTTCGTGATCTAGTTAACTTCATAGCAATGAATACCATAATCCACCCATAAAGCATTTCTTGCTGTGTGCCGCAGCCTTATATGATTATGCGAGTCATTACCATTATGAAATATTCCACAGATTGCTCCTCTTTGTCAATTATAATTCTAAATTGAACTCATTTACCGAGCTTCCCTCACCTCTTAATGGTCGCCATTTTTCTCAATGGCTAATGGTCGCCATTGAGAAAAATGCAACTCTTTGTTTAATGCATCATCAAGAGAGAGATGGACTTTTAACTTTCTTTTCTTTTTCCTGGTGTGTTTCCATGTGTTTCCTGGTCCTTTCCTGGTATTCTAAGTCAGATAACTAGTTTGTTGCGGTTATTTTATCTTTTAATTAGTATAATGTATCTCAAGGGTCATTATATGTCTATTAATAAATATAATATGAATTTCTTAAATAAGTTCATCCTCACACGTGCATAACATCAAACTTTCTAACTTTGCATAATTTAATAAATCCTTACTCTTTAAAAGTAATCGACTGATTCTTCAAGTCACAAACATCAATCGACGTTTTAAATCACTTATAAATGACACTTTTCAAGATCCAGTTAATATTATAGCAATGAATACCGTAATCCACCCATAAAGCATTTCTTGCCGTGTGCCGCAGCCCTATATGATAATGCGACTCGTTACCATAATGAAATATTCCACAGATTACTCCTCTCTGTCAATTATAATTCTAAATTGAACTCATTCACTGCACTTCCTTCACCTCTTCAAGCTGATGGTCGCCATTGAGAATAATGCAACGAGGAATGCTCTTTGTTTAATGCACCATCAAGAGAGGGATGAAAAGCCATAGCTTACTTTTTTTTTAAACTTTCATTTATCTTTGCTGGTGTGCACCAAGTCAGATAACTAGATTGTTATGATTATTTTATCCTTTCACTAGTACAATGTGTCTCAAGGGTCATTTATATGTCTATTAAGAGAAGGCAATTAAAATGGTAATAAAAACTGAAAAAAAATCGTAAACAATTGTATTCGTTTAAAAGAATGTAAATATATATATGTATATGTATGTTTATGTCTTGTTTAATTTCGTGGCTTTTAATGTTTAAGTACTAAAAATAATGTTAATCACTGTGCATGTTTCGTAATTATTATGCCAAAAAATATTTTTAAAATTCTTTCTTTTACGCCCTTTATTGTAATTAATTTTAAACTGAGTATAAAACATTCATTTTTTTGTGCTGCTCATAGATAAGTTACAATAAATTTACCGAATCAGTGACCTTCAGTAATCTATGCATCTCTAATGTATGTGAGGTAGAAAAAAGTATACTACAGATTTTCGAACTAATTTCATCCTCACACGTGCTTAACATCAAAAATTGTATCTGTTCATAGTTACTTTTATTATTATTATATTTCATATATTGTTTATTAGAATGCTTACATATAAATGTGTAAAAAACATTCATTTTTTTCTGCTGCCCATAGATAAGTTACGGTAAATTTATCAGATTCACGGACTTCGGTAATCAATGCATATCTGATATATGAGAAGTAGAAATAAGTTTATAATATAGATTTTTTTAAATAATTTCGTCTTCACACGTACGTAACATCCGACTTTCTAACTGTACATAATCTAATAAAACATTAGAAATAATCGACTGATTCTTGAAGTCACAAAAATCAATCGCCATTTCAAATTACGTTTAAATTATATTTTTCAAGATACAGTTAACTTCACAGCAAATGAATACCTAATCCACCCATAAAGCATTTCTACTGTGTACCGCAGCCTTACAGGATAATGCGACTCGTTACCGTTATGAAATATTCCGCAGATTGCTCCTCTTTGTCAATTATAATTCTGAATTGAACTCATTCAGTGCGCTTCCCTCACCTCTTCAAGCTGATGGTCGCCATTGAGCGTAATGCAGCAAGGAATGCTCTTTGTTTAATGCATCATCAACAGAGAGAGATGGAAAGCCATATCTTTATTTTTTTTGGAAATTTTCTTTTCTCTTTGCTTGTGTGCACTAAGTCAGATAATTAGTTTGTTATGGTTATTTTATCTTTTAACTAGTATAATGTGTCTCTGGCGTCATTATATATGTCTATTAAGTGAAAGTAATTAAAACGGGGAAAAAAACCTGAAAAAAAAATCGTAAACAATTATATTCGTTTAAAAGAATGCAAATATATATGTAGATGCATGCTTTTTTCTTGTTTAATTACATCACTTTTATTGTTTCAGTGGTCAAAATAATGTTAATCACAGTGCATTTTTCTTGTTTATTATGCCCAATTTTTTTTTAATTCTTTTTTTACTTTTTGTATTGTCATTAATTACAAAATGAGTATAAAGCATTCCTTTTTTTTGTGCTGTCCATAGATAAATTGCGGTAAATTTACCCGGTCCACAGGAATGAACTCATTTACTCATCACTCAAGTCAATGCAACTCTAATGCATGAGAGGTAGAAGTTAATATAATATGTATTTTTTAATATTTATTTGCTTTTATTTTTATATATTTAATTTATTGTTTATTATAATTTTTGCATGTCAATGAGTATAAAACATTTATTTTTTTGTCTTGTCCATTGATAAGTTGTGTTAAATTTACCAGTTCACGGCCTTCGTAATCTAAGTACATCTGATATATATGAGAAGTAGAAATAAATATAATATAGATTTTTTAAAAGTTATTTACTTTTATTATTATATATTTAATTTATTTTTTATTATAACAATTACATACAAATTTGTATATGACTATCATTTTTTTAAGCTGCCTATAGATAAGTTACGGTAAATTTATCATGTCCACCGGCTTCAGTAATCTATATATATGTATGATGTATGAGAAGTATAAATAAATATAATATAAAATTTTTAAATAATTTCATCCTCACACATTAGACTTTTTGCATGATTTAATAAATCTTTACACTTCACAAATAATCGACTGGCTCTTCAAGTCACTAAAATCAATCGCCCTTTTAAATCCCTTTTAAATGACATTTTTCAAAATCCAGTTGAGCCAGTTTGAGCAAAATAAAGCAATGAATACTGTAATTCACCCATAAAGCATTCCTTGCTGTGTGCCGCATCCTCATAGGATAATGCGACTCGTCACCATTATGAAATATTCCACAAATTGCCCCTCTTTCCTCTTTCATAATTATAATTCTGAATTGAACTCATTCACTGCGCTTCCCTCACCTCCTTAAGCTAATGGTCGCCACTGAGAATCATGCATCAAGGAATGCTCTTTGTCTAATGCATTATCAAGAGATACATGGAAAGACATAGCTTTCTTTTTTTTTCCAACTTTCTTTTCTCTTTGCTGGTGTGCACCAAGTCAGATAACCAGTTTATTGTGGTTATTTTATCTTTTAACTAGTATAATGTGTCCCAGGGGTCATTATATGTCTTTTATATGAAGGCAATTAAAATGGAAATATGAACTGAAGAAAAAAATGCTGAACAATTATATTCGTTTAAAGAATGCAAATATACATGTATATGCATGCTTTTTTTCCTTGCTCAATTTCGTATCTTTCTTTCGTAATTAGTAAAAATAATTTTAATTACTTTGCATTTTATTGTAATATGTATCATGGGTTATTATATGTCTATTAAGTACATTTTAATACATTTTAAGTAAATTTATAAATGTTATAAAGTTCCAGATTTTTTGAAATTTATTAAGATCATTAGATTGAACTGGCCTGCTCATATATTTAGAAGGAATGATTGAAACCCTGTAAAAAAGGTTGTTTTGGCAAAGCCACAGGGACAAAGAGGAAATCCAAGTTGCGTTAGATAGACGCAGTTGAAAAAGATTTTGCTGTACTGAAGATTAAGAATTGGAGGACCCTTGTCACCCAGAGGAATGCATGGAAATCTCTTCAAAAGAAACACTTGACCCACTGGGCACTGCTGTGTTATTAACGATGATGATGATTATATTTTCATTTATTGTTTATTATAATTTTTGCATATCATTGAATATAAAACATTATTTTTTTGTGATGTTCATTGATAAGTTGAGGTAAATTTGCCCTTCCACGAGTTTCTGTAATATATGCATGTCTACTATATGAGACATAAAATTAAATATAATATAGATTTCTCATAATTTACTTACTTTTATTATTATTTATTTAATTAATTTTTTGTTATAAAGCTTACATATAAATTGATATAAAACATTAATTTTTTTCCACGGGCATCAGAATCTCTGATGTATGTAGCGTAGTAATAAATATAATATAGATTTTAAAAATATTTTCATCCTCACACGTGCTTGACATCATATTTTCTGACACATAATTTAATAAATCTTTACACTCTTCGACTGATTCGACTGATTTTTCAAGTCACAAAAGTCAAGTGATATTTTAAATGACTTTTAAATGGCATTTTTCAAGATCCAGTTAACTTCACAGCAATGAATATCTCAATCCACCCATAAAGCATTCCTTGCTGTGTGCCGCAGCCTTATAGGATAATGCGACCCGTTACCATTATGAAATATTCCACAGATTGCTCCTCTTTGTCAATTATAATTCTGAATTGAACTCATTTACTGCGTTCCCCTCACCTCTTTAAGCTAATGGTCGCCATTGAGAATAATGCAACGAGGAATGCTCTTTGTCTAATGCGTCATCAAGAGAGACATGGAAAGCCATATCTTTATTTTTTTTGGAAACTTTCTTTTCTCTTTGCTGGTGCGCACTAAGTCAGATAACTAGATTGTTCTGGTTATTTTATCTTTTAACTAGTATAATGTGTCTCCGGGGTCATTATATGTCTATTAAGTGAAAGTAATTAAAACGGGGAAAAAAACGAGGAAAAATTGTAAACAGTTACATTTGTTTAAAAGAATGCAAATATATATGTATGTGCATGTTTATTTCATGCTAAATTTCATAGCTTTTATTGTTTAAGTAGTCAAAATAATTTTAATTACTCTGCATTTTTCTTGTTTTTTATGCACAAAAATAATTTTTTTATTCATTCTTCTATTTTCAATATTGCAATTCATTTTAAATATTTTTTCCCTTTTTTTCCTTATATATATATATCTATATATATATATGTGTGTATTTATATATATATACATTGCACTCTAAACAAATTAACTGGGTTGAAAGAAACAGATACCTACTGCAATTACAGGCAAATTTTACAATAAAAATTTATTTTTTAATGCTTTTCAACAAAACTGAGGACAAGTATGATTACATGTCAACTAGATAATGCTATTAAGAATATATAATAATATATGTTTCCTATTTCTGCAAGTTCTCTGATATTTTAAATTCAGAAATATATCAACCATTCTTTCCAATTAACAAGGAAGTTCTTTTTTTTTTTTTTTTTTTTTTTTTTAAAAATATTTCATTACCTTTCATATTTTGATAAGTAAAATTAGCACATAAAAACATTAAATATTTTCCCGCTAAACCGAATAAATAATAGCTAAACATTTTTTTTTTTTCTAACACTCGGTTCATTTTTGTCCATTCGCATTTTAAGTACTCATTTTCCTAATCCTTTTTTGTAGGGTTGCCATTTTTGGGAACATCTCAGCCTCGATCTTTCATCTATTTATCTCACAAACAGAGATGACATTTCTTTAGTGTACTTTGGAATTATTTTAGAGGAAAAAATTAAATTCGTTGAGGGTTTTTTTTTAGAGGAGATGGAAATGTTTCTTTGCCATCTTGTCATTTTAATCCTCCCTAAATCAAGAAATTTCTTGGAAAAGAATTTGGAATAAAGACATCAAATTCCTATTCTAGATAAAAACTTCTGTTTTTATTTCGCTTGATATTTCTTCCTCTATGATTTTCTGATGCTTCTCATCGATTTTGGCTTGATGCTACTCCGCCATGGACATTAAGAACGATTTTTCTCCTTTTTTTTCAAAAAAGAATATCTCAAATTGAGATTTTTTGAGAAGGCTTAATGTAAATGTTCGGAGACATTTTAAAGAACCCTAAAAATTCATCAAGACGCTATGACGAGATAAAATTTATTAAAATCTTGAAAGGAATTTCTGAAAGATTTTAGGTAAAATTCTGAAGGAATAAATTGAATCCGTGGCTAAGATGCTTTTTTTTCTACAATAAAGACTTTTAAATATAAAATTTTGTGAAATGCACTATGAAAATGAAAAGCAGAATTCGAAAAATTGAATGTGAAACTACAAAAGTAAAACAAATGGTACCAATTCTGTTTGACCTATTTGTATTATTGTATTATTAATGCATCAAACATTTGCTAATATTTTTATACATCCCTATTTTTCAATTTTGAATTAAAATAAAGGTGAAATTTTTTTTCAACTTTATTATACTTTTAATGTTCCGACAACTGACCTTGCAAATAAGTTTAGAAAATTCATTCATTTCTTATGTTAAATGTTAAATATTTTAAAAAAATATTTACCAAAACTGTACAGTCCATTATTCCGGCCATATATCTCAATTAATTTCTAACACACTTCAAGAACACATTACTTTATCATTGAAATTGTAATGTCAGTTTCCTCCTAAACTGCTTTAAAATATAATTTTATATCAAATTAATAATCACGATTTTACTATTTGCATTCCATGATGACGTTTTTGAACCTTCTAATTAATAGACGAAATTTTGAATCTTTTGTTTTTACCTGAAACCTTAATTCTTAATTTTCTGCTACGCTATGGTTCATACCTCGATGGTGACAGCGATGTTAGTGAGTGGTTCGAAATCCACGTTAAACTGTAGGGTCCTATCTAATTAGCCTATACTGTGCACAAAACGATCGTAGATCGACAAACCAACCACCAGGTTTGAAATTGTTGTAAACATCTCAGCATCGATCTTTCATCTATCTATCTCAAAACAGAGATGACTTCTTTTTGAGTGCACTTTGGAATTATTTAGAATTTTTCAACAAAAATGAAGGCCACTCTGACTGCATCTCAACTAAATATTAATATTTAAAAAATAATAATAGTATATGCTTTCTATTTTAGCATGTTCTCTAGCATTTTAAATTCCGAAATATATCAACCGTTCTCTCGAATTATCAAGAAAGTTTTTTTTTTTAAAAATTGTCACGAAAGTTGATGTTTTATAAAACACACCTACCAAAAGAAGCATAAAATATTTTCCCTCTAAACCGAATAAATAATAGATAAACATTTTTTTCCAAGACACTGTTCATTTTTGTCCATTCACATTTTAAATATTCACCTTTCATTTTGCTCATCCCTTTTTGATGGGTTACCATTTTTGGGAACAACTCAGCATCGAACTTTCATCTATTTATCTCAAAACAGAGATGACATTTTTTTAGTGTCCTTTGGAATTACTTTAAAGAAAAAAATTGAATTCGTTGAGGTTTTTTTTTAGCGGAGACGGAAATGTTTCTATGCCTTCTTGTCATTTTAATCCTCCCTAAATCAAGAAATTTCTTGGAAAAGAATTTGAAATAAAGACATCAAATTCTTATTCCGGATAAAAACTTCTGTTTTTATTCCGCTTGATATTTCTTCCACTGTGATTTTACTGATGCTTCTCATCGACTTAGTCTTGATGCTACAGCGCCATGGACATTAAGAACGATTTTTCGTCTTCTTTTTTTTACAAAAAAAGAATATCTCAAATTGAGATTTTTTGAGAAGGCTTAATGAAAATGTTGGGAGGAATTCTAAAGAACGCCAAAAATGAATCTCGATGTTATGACGAGACGAAATTTATTGAAAACTTGAAAGGAATTTCTAAAATATTTTAGGTAAAATTCTGAAGGAATAAATTGAATCCGATGCTAAAATGTTTTTTTTTCTACATTAAGGAATTTTAAAGATAATATTTTCTGAAAAGCACTACATAAATGAAAAGCAGGATTCGAAAAATTGAATTTAAAACTACAGAATGTGGCTACATGTGGCTTGCCATTAAGTTACACGCGCCCCTTGGTTAATGCAAAGGGAGTAACATCGGTGCTGCCCTTATGGCGTAGATCACGGTCTGTTTGCCAGCTGCAATAGGAGGAAAAAAAATATGTATCTAATTTAATTTCTAACACACTTCAGATACTCATTACTTTATCATTGAAATTGTTATGTCAGTTTTCTCCTAATCTGCTTTAAAATATAATTTTATTTCAAAATAATAATCTCATTTTACTATTTACATTCCATGATTCCGTGTTTTTCCATTCCATTTCATGATTTTTCTCCATTCCATTACTTTTTTATTTACATTCCATGATTCTATAAATTTTCGTAAGTAGCATTTTTCAATTTTCTTCTAATTAATTGAAGAAAAATTGAAAAATTGTTTTTGACCTGAAACCTCAATTCATCTTTTTCTTCTTCAATATGATTCATATACTGACGGTGTCATTAACGTTTGTGAGTGGTTCGGAACCCACGTTAAACAGTAGATCCCTGTCTAATTAGACTAAACTGTACACAAAATTATCGCAGAGCGGCAAACTAATCACCAGATTCGCAATTTTTGTAAACATCTTAGCATCAATCTTTCATCTATTTATCTCAAAACAGAGATTACTTTTTTAAAATTTACTTTGGAATTATTTTGGAACATTTCAACAAAAATGAGGACAATTATGATTAAATATCTACTAAATTATGATATTAAGAATATATTCTAATGTGTGCCTTCTATTTCAGCATATTCTCTGCCATTTTAAATTCCAGAATATATCACCCATTCTTTCGAATTAACAAGAAGGATTTTTTTTTTTTTAAATTGTCACGAAAGTTGATGTTTTATAAAACACACCTACCAAAAGAAGCATAAAATATTTTCCCTCTAAATCGAATAAATAATAGCTAAACATTTTTTTCCAAGACACTGTTCATTTTTGTCCATTCGCATTTTAAATATTCACCCTTCATTTTCCTAATCCTTTTTTGTTGGGTTACCATTTTTGGGAACATCTTAGCATCGATCTTTCATCTATTTATCTCAAAACAGATATGACATTTTTTTTCAGTGTCGTTTGGAATTATTTTAGAGGAAAAAATTAAATTCGTTCAGGTTTTTTTTAGCGAAGATGGAAATGTGTCTATGCCTTCTTGACATTTTAATACTCCCTAAATCAAGAAATTTCTTGGAGAAGAATTTGAAATAAAGACATCAAATTCTTATTCTAGATAAAAACTTCTGTTTTTATTTCGCTTGATATTTCTTCCTCTATGATTTTACTGATGCTTCTCATCGATTTAGGATTGATGCTACACCGTCATGGACATTAAGAACCATTTTTCTCCATTTTTTTGCAAAAAATATCCAAAATTGAGATTTTTTTGAGAAGGCTTAATGTAAATGTTCGGAGAAATTCTAAAGAACGCCAAAAATGCATCTCGGCATTATGTCGAGATGAAATTTATTAAAATCTTGAAAGGAATTTCTGAAAGATTTTAGGTAAAATTCCAATAGAATAAATTGAATCCGTTGCTAAAATGCTTCTTTTTTTTTCTACAATAAGAAATTTTAAAGATGATATATTCTGAAATGCACTATGAAAATGAAAAGCAGAATTCGAACAATTGAATTTGAAACTACAGAACAAAAAGTAAAACAAATTATATCAGTTTTATTTTACCTATTTGCATTATCATATGTTAAAAGTTAATGCTAATACTTTTTGTGTATCCTTTTTCAATTCCTTCTATCAGTTCACACTCTCCCTATATATATCTTGTTCAAATTTTCAATCGTTTAAAAAAACTTTTTATTCATCCACTCAACTTCAAAAACATTTTTTTGAACTTGTAGTGGATGACGCTTGATGTTAATACAGTTTTTTCATATAATAATTCATTAATTAAATTTAATTAATTAATTTTAGTTTTTTTTAGACTTAAGTTGCATGTATCTAATAATAGATGGCACCAGATGTAAGAGGAAAATTTCAACTTTATTTTGTAAAGGACTTTTCTGCAATACAGTGAAAAAAAAGTAGGAATTGACTATTTTTTATATTACTCGTTTTTCCCAGAATTCCGAATTTAAAAAAAAGGAGGTATTGATTTTCGTACTTTATAATTGTTTCAATGTTAAAACAACTGAACTTGCAAATAAGTTTAGAAAATTCAATAATTTCTTTTAAAATATATAATAAAATTTTAAATAAGCTTAAAAAAATTCATTCACCAAGACTATAGAGTTCATTATCCCCACCTTATATCTCAATTAATTTCTGACATTCTTCAGGAATACATTACTTTATCATTGAAATTGCAATTTCGGTTTTCTCCGGTCTACTCAAAATATAATTTTATTTCTAAATAATAATCACAATTTTACTATTTACATTCTATGATGTTCCATAAATTTTGGTCAGTAACGCTTTTAAACCTTCTTCTTCTAATTAATGGAAGGAATCTTATATCTTTTGTTTTTTGACCTGAAACCTCAATTCTTCTTTTTCTTCTTCAATATGATTCATATCCTGACGGTTGCATGGATGTTTGTAAGTGGTTTGGAATCCACGTTAGACTGCAGGTTCCGAACTAATGAGTCTAAACTATGCAGAGAATGATCGTAGAGCGACAAACCAATCACCAAGATCGAAATTTTTGTAAATAACTTAACATCGATCTTTCATCTATTTATCTCAAAACAGAAATGACATATTTTTTAGTGTACTTTGCAAATATTTGGAAATATTTTGGAACTTTTCAAGAAAAATTAAACCAACTATGATTACATCTCAACTAAATAATGCTGTTAAGAATATATATTAATATGTGCTTGCTATTTCGGCTTGTTCTCTGGCATTTTAAATTCCGAAATATTTCAACCATTCTTTCGAATTAACACGAAAGTTTTTTTAAAGAAAAGGGAATGTCACGAAAGTTGATGTTTTACAAAACAAACATGCAAAAAAAAATATAAAATATTTTCCCGCTAAGCCGAATAAATAATAGCTAAACATCTTTTTCCAACACACGATTCATTTTTGTCCATTCGCATTTTAAATATTCACCCTTCATTTTCCTAATCCTTTTTTGTAGGGTTACCATTTTTGCGAACATCTTAGCATCGATCTTTCGTCTATTTATCCCACAACAGAGAGGACATTTTGTTTTAGTGTCTTTTGGAATTATTTTAGAGGAAAAAATTAAATTCGTTGAGGTTTTTTTTTTATAGTGGAGATGGAAATGTTTCCATGACTTCTTGTCATTTTAATCCTCCCTAAATCAAGAACTTCATGGAAAAGAATCTGGAATTAAGACATCGAATTCTTATTCCAGATAAAAACTTCTGTTTTTATTTCGCTTGATATTTCTTCCTCTATGATTTTACTGATGCTTCTCATCGATTTAGGCTTGATGCTACACCGCCATGGACATTAAGAACCATTTTTCTCCATTTTTTTCACAAAAAAGAATATCCCAAATTGAGATTTTTTGAAGAAGGCTTAATGTAAATGTTCGGAGAAATTCTAAAGAACTCCAAAAATGCATCTAGACGTTATGACGAGATGAAATTTATTAAAATCTTGAAAGGAATTTCTGAAAGTTTTTAGGTAAAATTCTGAAGGAATAAATTGAATCCGCTGTTAAAATGCTTCTTTTTTTCTACAATAAGGAATTTTTAAAGATGATATATTCTGAAATGCCCTATGAAAATGAAATGCAGGATTCGAAAAATTTAATTTAAAACTACAGAAGGAAAAGTAAAACAAATGATACCAATTCTGTTTCACCTATTTGTATTATTAATGCATCAAACGTTTGCTAATAATTTTTATAGATTACTTTTTTTCAATTTTGAATTAAAAAAGGCTGAAATATTTTTTGTACTTCATTATTATTTTAATATTCTAACAATTTAACTTGCAGATAAGTTTACAAAATTCATTTGTTTCTTTTAAAATATCCAATAAAATTTTAAATAATTTAATAAAACATTCCACAAAACTGTAGAGTTCATTATTAAGATTTATATAGTTATAGGCCAACACACTACTTAATTATTGAAATCATTTCTATTAATACACTTAAAAATATAATTTTATTTCAAATTAATAATCACAATTTTGTTATTTACATTTAATAAGTTTTCTTGAGTAACACTTTTCAAGCTTCTTCTAAATAACTGACGGAATCTCAATCTCAAATACTTTAACTGAAACCTTTTCTTCTTCGTCTTCAAGGCGGCCTGATGGCCAGGAATATGTCATTATATATGCTATTAAGAACATATAATAACATATTCTTCTTATTTTTGCATGTTATCTGTCATTGTAAATACCAAAAATTATCATCCCTCCTTTCGAATGAAAAAAAAAAATGTTTGTTTTCTAAAAAATTAAAAAATAAAAAAAAAATATGTCTCGAAAGTTGATGTTTTATACAACAAACTTACCAAAAAAAGCATAAAATATTTTCTCGCTAAACCGGAAAAATAATAGCTAAACATTTTTTCCAACACACTGCTCATTTTTGTCCATTCGCATTTTAAATATTCACCCTTCATTTTCCTAATCCCTTTTTGTTGGGTTACCATTTTTGGGAACATCTTAGCATCGATCTTTCATCTATTTATCTCAAAACAGAGATGACATTTTTTTTAGTGTCCTTTGGAATTATTTTAGAGGAAAAAATTAAATTCTTTGAGGTTTTTTTTATAGCGGAGATGGAAATGTTTCCATGCCTTCTTGTCATTTTAATCCTCCCTAAATCAAGAAATTTCTTGGAAAAGAATTTGGAATAAAGACATCAAATTCTTATTCCGGATAAAAAGTTCTGTTTTTATTTCGCTTGATATTTCTTCGTCTATGATTTTACTGATGGTTCGCATCGATTTATGCTTGGTGCTACACCGCCATGGACATTAAGAACGATTTTTCGTCTTCTTTTTTTACAAAAAAGAATATGCCAAATTGAGATTTTTGAGAAGGCTTAATGTAAATGTTCGGAGAAATTCTAAGAACGCCAAAGATGCATCTAGACGTTATGACGAGATGAAATTTATTAAAATCTTGAAAGGAAGATTTTAGGTAAAATTCTGAAAGAATAAATTGAATCCGCTACTAAATCGTTTTTTTTTTCTACAATAAGGAATCTTAAAGATAATATTTTCTGAAATGCACTATGAAAATTAAAAGCAGAATTAGAAAAATTGAATTGGAAACTACAGAATAAAAAGTAAAACAAAGGATATCTATTCCATTTCCCACATTTACATTATCCTATTCAAACTCTGAAGCTAATATATTTTATACATCCATTTTTTTTTTTTTTTAATTTTTGAATTAAAAAAAGCTGAAATATTTGTGTACTTTATTATTCTTTTAATATTCCAGTAGTGGAACTTACAGATAAGTTTAGAAAATTCAGTCATTTCTCTTAAAATATCCAAGGACATTTTAAATAATTTGATAATACATTCACCAAAACTATAGAATTCATTATTCTAGCCTTATACATTTAAAGTGTAACACACTACTTAATTATTGAAATCGTTTTCCCTAATCCACTTAAAAATTTAATCTCCAATTAATAATCGCAATTTTACTATTTACATACCATGAAGTTCCATAAATTTTTGTAAGTAAAGCTTTTCAACCTTTTTCTAAATAATTGATGAAATCTCAATCTCGAATCTTTGCTTTTTGCAGTGAAACCTCTATAATTCGTCATCCACAAGACGGCCTGATTGCGAATTGGATAGCGCTCTGGCCTTTGGTACCACTGGCTTCAGGTTCGAATCCTGGCGGTGGCATGGATGTTTGTGAGTGGTTCGGAATCCGCGTTAAACTGTAGGTCCTGGTCTAATTAGTCTAAAATGTGCTCAAAATGATCATAGAGCGCCAAACCAATCTGCAGTGTCTCTACTTTTGAGAACATCTTAGCATCGAATTTTAATTTATCTCAAAACAGAGATGACATTTTTTTTTTAGTATACTTTGGAATTATTTTGGAACTTTTCAACAAAAGTGAAGACAAATATAATTTCATTTCAATTAAATAATATTATTAAGAATATATAATAATCAATGTCTCCTATTTCGGCCTGATCTCTGGCATTTTAAATTCCGAAATATATCAACCACTTTTTCGAATTATAAAGAAAGTTTTTCTTAAAGAAAATAAAATATGTCACGAAAGCTGATGTTTTATAAAACAAATATACAAAAAAAAAGCATAAAATATTTTCCCGCTAAACCGAATAAATAATAGCTAAATATTTTTTTCCAACTCACGGTTCATTTTTGTCCATTCGCATTTTAAATATTCACTCTTCATTTTCCTAATCCTTTTTTGTTGGGTTACCATTTTTGGGAACATCTTAGCATCGATATTTCATCTATTTATCTCAATACAGAGATGCCATTTTTTTTTAGTGTCCTTTGCAATTATTTTAGAGGAAAAAATTAAATTCTGAGGGTTTTTACAGCGGAGATGGAAATGTTTCTGTGCCTTCTTGTCATTTTAATCCTCCCTAAATCAAGAAATTTCTTGGAAAAGAATTTGGAATAAAGACATCAAATTCTTATTCCGGATAAAAAATTCTGTTTTTATTTCGCTTGATATTTCTTCCTCTATGATTTTACTGATGGTTTTCATCGATTTAGGCTTGATGCTACACCGCCATGGACATTAAGGACGATTTTTCTTTTCTTTTACAAAAAAAGAATATCCCAAATTGAGATTATTTGAGAAGGCTTCATGTAAATGTTCGGAGAAATTCTAAAGAACGCCAAAAATGCATCTCGACGGGACGAAATTTATTAAAAACTTGAAAGGAATTTCTAAAAGAAAAACTTGAAAGGAATTTCTTTTACTTCATTTTCTGTAATTAATTTTAATATGATGTCAAACATTCTTTGTACCCATAGATATGTTACGGTAAATAGATAAACACAGATAAGTTACGGTAAATTTACCAGATTCACGGGCTTCAGGAATATATGCATCTCTGATGTAGGAGAGATAAAAGTAACTATAATACAGATTTTTTAAATTTATTTATTTTTATAATTATATATTTCATTAATTCTTTATTATAGTGTTTACTCATAAATGAGCATAAAACATTCATTTTTTCAGCTACCCATAAATTTCGGTACATTAACCGGTTCCACGGGCTTCAGTAATCTATACATCTCTGATATATGAGAGGTAGAAATAAATATAATATTGATTTTTTTTTAAATTTATTTACTTTTATTATTATATATTTCATTTATTTCACTGTTTACATATACAGTAATATAATAATATATAATTGTATTAAAGAATCCTTTCTTATGCCGCTCATAGATAAGTTACGGTCAATTTACCAGGTCCACGGGATTCAGTACTCTATGTATCTGGGAAAGTATGAGACGGAGAAATAAATGTAATATAGATTTTTTTAAATAATTTCATCCTCACATATGCTTAACATCAAACTTTCTATCGGCTCATAATTTAATAAGTATTTGCACTTTAGAAAATTTCGACTGATTCTTCAAGTCGCAAAATCAATCGCCATTTCAAATCACTTTCAAATGACATTTTTCAAGATCCAGTTAACTTCACAGCAATTAATACCGTAATCCGCCAATAAAGCATTTCTTGCTGTGTGGCGAACCTTCTATGATAATGTGACTCGTTACCATTATGAAGTATATTCCGCAGATTGCTCCTCTTTGTCAATTCTGATTCTAAATTGAACTCATTTACTGCGCTTCCCTCACCTCTTTTAAGCTAATGGTCGCCATTGAGAATCATGCAAAAAGGAATGCCCTTTGTTTAATGCATCATCAAGAGAGGGATGGAAAGCCATATCTTTTTTTTAACTTTCTTTTTTCTCTGCTGGTGTGCACCGAGTCAGATAACTTGTTCGTTGTGGTTATTTTATCTTTTCACTAGTATAATGTGTCTCCGGGGTGATTATATGTCTATTAAGTGAAGGCAATTAAAATGGAAATAAAAACTTAAAAAAAAGATAAACAATTATATTCGTTTAAGCGAATGCAAAAATATATGCACGCTTTTTTCTTGCTTAATTTCGTGTCTCTCTAGTGTAAGTAGTCAAATTAATGTTAATCACTGTGCATTTTTTTTTTGTTTATTATTCACAAATATATATTTTTTAATTCCTTCTGTTACTACCTTTATTGTAATTAATTTTAAAATGAGTACAAAACATTAATTTTTTTAAGCTGCCTATAGAAAAGTTACGGTAGATTTACCAGGTCCACGGACTTCCAAAATCTAGGATTCTGATGTAGGAGAGATAGAAGTAATTGTAAAATATTTTTTTAATTTATTTATTTTTATTATTATATATTTCATTTATTGTTTAGTATAATTTTTGCGTATCAATGAGTATAAAACATTCATTTTTTGTCTTGCTCATTAATAAGTTGTGGTAAATTTACCAGTCCATAGCCTACGTAAATCTATGCATATTTGATATATATGACAAGTAGAAATAAATATAATATTGATTTTTTAATTTGTTTTACTTTTATTACAATATATATACATATATAATTTATTGTTTATTATATTGTTTTACATATAAATAAATGAATATAAAACATTCATTTTTTTATACTATCCATTGATAAGTTACTGTAAATTTATCGCTTCTACGAGTTTTAGTAATCTATACATCTCTAATACATGAGAAGTAGAAATGAATATAATATAGATTTTTTAAAGTTATTTACTTTTCTTATTATATATTTCATTTATTGTTTATTCTAATGTTTGCATGTAAGTGAGTATAAAAGAATCATTTTTTGTGCTGCCCTCAGATAAGTTACGGTAAATTTATTATGTCCACGGGCTTCAGTAATTTATACATCTATGATATACGAGGCGTAGAAATAAATTTACCGTAACTTATCTGAGGGCAGCACAAAAAATGATTCT
>BPLQ01011262.1:0-79703 GCA_021605075.1 Caerostris darwini | reverse complement strand
ATTATAGAGTGTGATTTAAAATTATTAATAGACTCCAAATCCTAATTCTTTATAAATGTAACAGCATGAGAAAAACACATATCCTTACACAATAGCAAAGAAATGTCGTAACCATTAAAAAAGAATTATTTTTTGTAGATAACTGTACTTGACTAAGAACTTTATTGTAGAAACCGGAATGCAATGATCAATAATTGAATTGCATGACTTACTTTGGTAGTGTTGCTATGTATGCTGCTGTAGTTGAAATTGCTAAACGACTATGTGGAATACAAGATTTTTTGAAATACTTTAATTCAAGGTGCCATTGCAAGTGAACATCAAGTTTAAGTGTTTGTTGTTAAATCGTTTAAGAATAGTTAAATTAAATCAGCAATAAAGATTGCAGATTTAAAAATAAAAATATTAAAAGTTTTATGATGCTTTTTTATAATTAATGTTACAAATGCATGTATGTGCTTTTTGATGAGCCACCATAAGAAAGAGACAATATGTTGAGTTTTGCGTAACAAGAGTTATGCAAAATAGTTGAGACAAGAGTTTTTGCATAACGTTTTTTTATCGCCCCATATTTTTTACTTCCTAGAGCGCATGATCATAGAAAAAATTACATTGCGCATGCATAATGGAAATATTGCACTACTGCGCATGCGATTTGAAAGCGTTTTTGATAGCGTACGTAAAACAAATATGGCGCAAATGGATGAAACGATAAGGAATTGGTTAACTGTGAAAGATAGGAAGCGCAAAACGCTATAGACTTAATTTAAACGTTTTTTAGATTAGGCTAGGATCTTGTGCAGAGAAAAAAATGTGAGAATTTTTATTTATTTAAAAAAATATTTTTATTTATCAGCTAAATCATCAACGATGATGAGCAACGAAGACACATATGTAATCTACGAATCACGAAAGTAAACGTTCCAGTTTATTTTCTATATTAAAAATATTCTATAATGTAGTTTAATTTCTTAACATAACTATATTTAATGCTAATTAATTCTAAAATTACCATGCCAATCTGTTAAAGCTTAATAAATCTTCATTCATATAACATAATAAGTTTTGTCCATAATAATGTTTAAGCATCTAACTAACAAATATATATATATGTATATAATAAATAAAAATTATAAACGAATAATTTATAATTTTTTTATTGTATATTGATTTATAAACATTAAAGCTTAATTTGCTGAAAAGAATACATCCCCACTGAAAATAATATTCCAAATTCAAGATCATTTGGGTTATTCATATATATTAAATTTTTAGCTATTTAAAATAAGTTTTGTTCAATTTACACGAGTGTGAGAATTCACCCACTCTGGCATTTTTTTGTAATAAAGATAATGAAACTAGAAAATAATAAATTTTCACATTTTGATTGTTTTGATCAAAATTTTATTTCCGTAACAGGCCTTCGAGAATAAAAATATGTATCCATTTCAGAATTGTACAATAAATGATATAATCACTGTTTCAATAATCATTTTCATGACATATAGTAGATGGTAAATTGAGTCAAATAATACACTAATGTGATAAACTAAATAATAAGCTAATGCACCACCAAAAAATCATTTGGCAAAAAAGAAAAGTATTTGTTTACTAACAACTAGATTGCTATTTGTTTTGTATTGACATGTCTTTAGTGAACAATTACATTATTCATTAAAATAATGTATGTATTTTATAGATTTACTTATGTGCAACTTTTTAAAATTTTGAATAAATTACTTATTATTTACATATACTTTTGTACAATTTTCATGTATTTAAACAATTAAGATTATATGGAACAATATTTTTTAAATTAACATTCCTTGTAATGTATAACAACTATGAAAGAGATTTAAAATACCCAAATTAATTTTATAGATTAATGTCATACTTTAAAAGAGTGCAGAGAAAGGAAATGGAGCTTGAGAATATATTTGGTTATTTTTTTTTAATTTAAGATTTCAATTAGTTTTATAAATTGATGTAATATACATATTTTTTAACTCAATTTCAGTGAAATAAAGATGAAAGTTAAAATGCATATGATAAAACAAATAATGTGAATATTGTAAATAGAATTATTTATTGTACAGATAATTATCCTTTTTGAAATATTAATCATGCATATATAAAAATTAAGTAACTTTTTAAAAGACAAGTTGAAAAATTCAATAATTTAATTTTTTTAAAAAGGATATCTAATTTATTAAGATATCAGATTTATCTGCATATCTTTATAATACTTATTAGCTTCCCTACATTTAATGAATTTATTTATTATTATCATTAAAGATAGAGTTATTACAATTACACATAATAATAAATTAAGTATTTATATTCAGCATTTTTTTAAAGATGACCAAAAGAGAAAAGAAGAATGCCACATGAATGAAAATAATCTATATTATTTTTTATTAAATAATTATGTAATATGAATTTTAATAAATTTGAGTTTATGGCAAATTGTGTTAAGAATAATAACTAAGCAAATAAAAGCACATTTGGGTAAATGAAGTATGAAAGGAAAAAAATTCTTCCATTATATATATTTCAAGATATATTACTTTTTCAATTTAATTAAATGAATTTCAATTAAATTATTTTAATGAAAAAAGTATATATTTATACATTATAAAATTTATATAAGAAATTTTATTAGTATATAAGTATATATTTATAAAAAATATCAACTGAAATAAAAACTCAATATAGATAGGAATAGAAAAGCACTGGAAAGAAGATTTATTCTTTAAGATATGGAATAGAAAAACTGAAATATGACCAAAAGGGGAATAAATAGATTAGTAAAATTTTTGAAAACCTTTACATATTAATGATGAAAATATTAAAATTGGTTCCAACAATATGCTATTTCTTTAAATAAAGAACAATATTCTAACAAAAAAAAAAAATTTATTATGAAACAATACAGTAAATTTTTTATACTTGCAATTTATTATAAAGGTGTATAAAATAAATAAATAATTACACATGAAGCATGCAAGGAAAATAGAAATTGTAATGATTTATTTATATATTACTACTTAACTTTTATAGCAGATAGCAGAAAGATTTTTAAAAAAGTTAAAAATTATTAACTTTTATATCATTACAAAAAATCCTTATAAAAAGAGAAAAGGTATAAGAAATAGAACAGAAAGTTGTAATCCAAAAAAATGGCAAACAAAACATAAAAATAAATCAAATCTTTAAATAAGTAATTAATATTTAAAATGAAAATGAATAAAAATGTATTTCTTGTTATATGTTGTTTTCTTAAATAAAGAATAATTTTCAAAGTAAACAAGCAAATTTATTAAGCACTTATATAATAGTACATTTAGTTTATCTATGTATATTTTCAGTTTATTACATAATTCAATTCAAAATATAAAAAGTACTATTCAGATAAATAAATCTATACTAATATAATCACGTTAAAACAGGGAGGCACAAAATTGATATCTTTTTATTAAAAGCGATATCTTTTTATTCCTTAGCTATCAAAGGCGCTAATTTCTTCAAATTAACAAGTAAAATTTACAAATTATTTCTTAAATAATCAATTACAAAATAAATAGGAATAAAAAAATAACTAATAAAATAATAATTATAAATAGAAATACAAAATAGGAATAAAAAATTAAAATACCAACAAAAGCAGGTTAATAATTGGAAAGTATTGCTATAGTAATATTTTAAATAACATAAAAAATAAAAGTTATCAAAATAAAAAAATAGTTAAATATTAGAATTTTAATAATTAAAGCAAATTATTTATAGCAAGTAGCTTTTTAATATACTTTTAAATAAAAAATTACTTTTTTGTTCGCTTTAAATTAATATAAATTTATAATATATATTCTTAAAACTAAACATATGAAAAATAAATTAACATTAAAATTAGTCATGTTCATTCGTAGCACATTTGTTTCTAATCATCAAAACAAATTATGTTCACCAATTTTTAAGTAAAATTTTACACTTACATTTATTATTATAATTTTTAAAATTGTTATATGTATAATCTTCAATGGTCAAGTGCTTTATAAGAAATTTAGAAGAATTAATTTTTAGTTCACTTCTCTTAATGATGTATTTTAAGGTAGTTTAGATTTTGTATAATTATCCTGTAAAAGCTTACTACCAATGAAACCACTAAACATTTTTATATAATAATCTAGTTTCATAAAAATAGAAAAGCAATTTTATTTTAATACAATATTTTAATTTAATAATTTGCAATTTAAAAACAATTACGACATTTATAAATTTCAACTACTCATCTAGATAAATAATTTAATCTTATAGATTATGTTTGCAATAATATTTTAATATAATTTTTGCATTAAACATAAGTTTTGAAATGAAAATATAAAAGCAGAACTAGTTACAATACTTTTAACAATTAAAACAAACATGATTAAGATACATATATCAACATCATTTAAAAGTACATTTGAATTATCACTTACATCTAAAGGTAAAGCTATATATCTTCAGGAAATAACTTAACTGGGATTAAATTTAACAAGATTTTATTTCCACACTATCTGGATTAGAAATGAATAGATGCTTTAGATAAAGAGAAAAGCAGGTGTTTAAATTGAGATAAAAACAACATTAATGTTAGTCATAACAAAGCAGCTACAAACAGAAATATTATTTTTTTTGTTTGATTATTGTTTGCATTTTTGAAAATTAATTTTTTTATGCTTATTTCTTCATTTTAAATTTAACTTATTTTATTTCTTTATTTTTTAACATTACATTCTTATTCTTAAAAGAATAAACAATATATTTGTTCTGAAATGAATATTTAAAATTCTTAAAAGAAATTTTAAAAAAATAATAAATGATATTCATACAATCTATATAATTTTAAGAACTGAATTGTGTAACAAATTGAATTATACATTTATTACAATTGTACAAGTAGAAAGATTTAAAAAAATAATATAATTCTTAATATTCTATGAATATTTGAAGATTTATTAAAAAATATAGAGCTGTTGGATTGTCATACAAAGTCAAATAGCAAGTTGAGTATAAGCAAATATGAGACAAATTTTGTAAATTTTCTTATTACAAACATATAATTAAAAAGGATAAATTTCCTCTGACAAATTATTAAAATCTACATTTATAAGATCTTAACAATTCTTTCTATCGAGAATTGGATACTTGCACTTCTATATCATCACCCAGCTACTCGCATTCGAGATCTGCTTTGAAATTACCGGAAGTGAAAGCGGACGCTATGCAAAAACTCATTTAGCTTCCCGATAAATTGCAGAATCCTGATGAACGCATGCGCAGTAGCATCAAGCGTCTGACAGCAGAGAAGTGAAAGCGGATGGCTTCCGTTATGCAAAAACTCTCTATTACCTAGGAAATATAAAACTCAGAATATATAGAAAGATATTTTGTATTTAGCAGATGACGTAAGTACTGTAAAAAAAAAAAAAAAAAAAAAAAAAAAAAAAATTTAATTGAATGGAACAAAAATAAAAAATTATTTTTCCAAAAGAATAGCGTTGGTACAAATTATTGCCTTCGCAAGAGGGTTAGCAAACACAGAAATCACTTAGTAAGGGATATGACTTCCCTTAACAGCAATAGTTGCTTGCCACCGTCTTTCCCTACTCAACAGCAGTTATCCAACAGTTGTTGATCAAATGCCCAATCAGCGTTGTTTATGTCGTTGATTGTCACCCGGCACATATAATCCTGCCAAAAAGCGTCTTCCCAAAGCATCCCATGCATATTCTGTGGGATTTAAATCAAGGGGATACACTGGCCAATACATTCTAATGACATTTTCACTTTCTAGATGATCCTCAACAGGCCACATGTGGCCTGGCATTAATTATGGCACATGAAAAAAAGTCTGCACCCAAACACCTCGGAATAAACGCGCGTTAGGATCCTTTGCTGACAATAGCGATCTCCGTTAACAGTACCACTGACTAACATTAGAGAGTTTTTGCATACCGTACGTTAGTTACCGTAGGACGTCCGTTAGCTTTTTCTCCCTAGTGCGCATGCTCATAAGAAACTGAGCATGCGCGCTAGGGAGAAAAAGCTAACGGACGTACTACGGTAACTAACGTACGGTATGCAAAAACTCTCTATTAAGAGCATAGACTGTCTCTTCGTCACAACTCCTTAGACAAGACGGCCAGGACAACCCTAACGATCTCTTTCCCTTACATAAGTGATATAAAACAGTGTTACCAGCTCATTCCATATTAACTGATGTTGAATTACCTGCGATATAGATACAGATAACTTGCGATACAAACAAATATTTGTGAAACATCTCAGACTTCAATGATGATGTCTGACCTCTTTGCCTTACGCTAATCATAACAGTGCACCAATCGGAAGCAGGACGGTGGGCGAAGCGAGAGACGTGAAGATTCAAGCGAGAAAATTTTTTCGACCCCTTCACAGCGAAACGCCAGAAATAGCATTACGCCTAGTGAAGTTCCGCTTCGAGTTGAAAGTTGGTCAAGCGGCGGATTTCAAACCTGTTTCAGGCGAACGTGGTGAGGCTAGTGATTGGTCAAATCTTGTCGCTTACATCTTCTCACCTCAGTGGGCAAGAGCCTTTACGAAGTACGTCTAGCCACAGTCAGTATCGCTGGTCCTGCTGGCGTACACAGCTGCTGAACAGTGTTGCCCACTGATTGGCATTTATCACTTTTCACCTACGATGGTATATCGGTCATTCATTGGCGTTGATTTTTTTGGTTCGATCGGCAGCAACTTTTCTTGCCACCAAATTTACACATACTTGCATATGAATAAAATCTTGATTTTAAAAAGTCTAAATTTGAAATGAAAAAAAAAAAAAATGAATTTGAATTGCTAAAATTTAAAATGCAAAAAAGTGAATTTCGTTTGCCAAATAGGGATTTGGACTGCCACACATGTATGTATTTATTCCTTTTTTGTAAAAGGAATCATTAAGTGAAATAAATATAAAAATATTATTCCTATATTAGCAGACAGCCTTCATAAACATTCATAAAAGTAACATTAAACATTTATATCCTTTTTGTGCTTTTCAATTACAGTTCCCAATGGATATTTAGACATACTTCTTGATAAGTAAAAAAAAATATAACCCTTGTATTTTAAATCTATGAGTTTTTATTAACAGTTGTTAAGCTAGTTTGATTTTTTTTTTTATATATGAGATGGTGATTTAATGAAATAATATGCCTACTATATTCATCTTATTTAAACAATATTGATATTTTTTTAGTATGGGTATGGGTCTGTGTGCATTGAAAGTTTTTTTTAAAGCCATGATGTGAAACATCTCAAACATAGCGAAACATTATGAATTTTGCTTGTTTGCTTGAAAACTTAATAAATGCCGTCAACATTGTTGCTTTAAAAATGCGGACATTTTTTTTAAATATATAATATTTAATGTTTTGATAACAAAAAATAAGCAAATTGCGGGAACTCTACTGTACGATATGAAAACTATCAATATCAAATTATTTTACTAAAAATTCTTTTTTTCTACATTTCAAAAGATAGCATCCTAAAACTGGTTCACACTGATAAATAGCACCTTTCCTAAAGACATTTTGATATAAATTCATACACATAAGTGAATAGCTTTATATATATATATATATATATATATATATATTGCAGGCAACACTATTTGAATTATATTAAAAATTTGAATGCCAAAAAAGTAGCAAAAAGAAAGAAATCTACATTGGAGGGGAAATCTACAATTTTTATTATAATTATAATTTTGTATTATATTTGTTGGTATTTAATATTATTTATTTGGTATTATAATTTTTGTATAAATTCTTATGCATATATAAGTAGCAGAAAGCCAAATCTGGTAGTTAATTGAAATAACCCAGCATTAAGTGGATGATAGCTTAACTCTAAGACATAATGTATTTTAAAATAATAAACATTAATTTCTAATTCAAGTATAAGGCAAAAACCTTTCAAATTAAAATAAAAAATACATTAAAATTTAGAGAATGTCATATTAGATAAAAAAAAATTATCAAAATTCAATAAAAAATTTTCTAAATTACTATATATGTTTTTAAAGTTAAACTTCTCAAAATTTTTAAAAAATTACGTTTGCTTAGATTACCAGATCAATAATTATAAATAAATAATCATTGATTAAAAACATGAATATTTTATATTTAATTTATATATAATTACAGTAGATCAAATCAAACAATTTTCTAAAATCATAAATCAGCTGATGATCCCCAAAAAAAATATCACCAGAGAGAAAGAATCATAAGCTGTTTATATAATAGCATACTTGAATGAAATTTGAAAAATGTTGTTTTGTTAAATGTTCTTTTGAAAAATGTGTATTTATAATACAAAAGCCCAACTGATAAAAAAAAAAAAAAATATATTAACTTCCCACACATTTGTTTTCAAGGATTTAAACTTTAGAAACTTATTTTGATATTTGTTCAATAATACCTGAAATTAATGAGTTAATTAATAAAAAATCATTAAAGTTATCAGATCATTATATTTATGAATCATGTTGTAACTAAGCACTTTATATTAACAATTAAATACAAACAGCATATATTATAACGGACAGATATACAAGTTAGAAAAAGATACTAATGATGATATGAATTATTATATAATAATTTTAACAAATAATAACAAAAATGTTAAAACATTAAAATATTTCTAAATAAAAATTAAATGACTTTGAATGAATCTTACTTAATAAGAATATTTTTATTTCTGTGTATAAACAGAAAGTAAATAATTTTAAAGAAACATCCTTTGTCTTCAATTAAATTAGCTTTAAATAAATTAGTAAAAAAAAAAAGTTAAACTAAACTAACCAGAGAAGAGCAAAACTCCTTTACTTGTATCGCTAAAAATGTAAACCAATGCTAAAATCCCCAATTTCTGCAAAATAAATAAATAAATATTGAAAAATTAAAATTTATCTGAGTATACAAAATGTGCTATTTATTAAAATAATAGAACAGTTTATATTACGATACAATAATGCTGCACTTTGACAAAATTTTCTGTTTTTAATTTTGCTCAATTTTTTCTTTTTAGCTGATCACTAATCTTTTGAAAAATGTGTATTTATAATACCAAAGCCCAACTGATAAAAAAAAAAAAAAAAAAAAAAAAAAATTTTAACTTCCCACACATTTGTTTTCAAGGATTTAAACTTTAGAAACTTATTTTGATATTTGTTCAATAATACCTGAAATTAATGAGTTAATTAATAAAAAATCATTAAATTTGGAAAAGATTTTTATACATATTTCAAGCAATGGCAGGTTGGATAAAGATAACAATACATCCAATCTTTTTATACAAAAGCATTAATACTACACTTTTAAATCATTGCTTCATAAATTCATATAATATACAATTTTAATTTTGCTTATGAATAGGTTGTAATTTTTTTTTTTTTTTTTTTTTTTTTAAATATTTATTAACTTGGCCCTGACAATTTCACAGAATATTTAAAATACATTAATAAATTCTAAATAAGCTTTCTGAAGAAATCTATAATTGTATTGATGCATTTTGGTGCATAATCCCATATTTTTTTTTTTTTTTTTAGTAAAATTATTTCTTAATAATGACACCTCACTTTTGAATAATTAATTCACTATTTTAAATTGAATATTAAGGTACAAAAAACAAACAAAACAAAATGCATGAAATTAAATAATAAAGTATTTTTATTCAATATAAAGATAATTCATCAGAAGTGAAGTGAAAAAATAATAGTTTTTGAATATTTACAAAAGTTTTTAATAATTAAATTTCATGAAATTTTTAACACACATATTTTTATATATAAAGTATATATAAATAAATTGCATACAGAATTAATATTATCTACATAAGAATGCAACATTATGCTGAAAAAATAAATAAAATATGAACTTAAATTTTTAAAGCACAATCTTAAATTTATGTGTATTTATTTTATATTCTTCTGCAGTCATTTTTTGAATAAGTAGTTATCATTTAACAAAATCTTTTATATAATCCAAAAACTTTTTCCAGTTTTATAAATTTAGCAGAAATAATATTGAAAAAGGTGTTACCTTTCTGCAAAATAATTTAATTATAAACAAAAAAAATTACATTAAAAGAAACTTATGTTCTCTCATATTCTGATATCTTCAAAAATTGACTTAACTAAATTTTAAAAACCCAGTAACTGAATAAAATTTTAAAAAACCAATTAGTTAAAAATTTTATTATATATTACAATTTACCATTTTCGTACTAGGAATTTTTGAAGTTTACCAAATGGAATGAAAATTTAGAAATGCTTCTTAACTTTAAATTCCCTCCATAAAACCAGAACTTATTATCAAACTAGCAACAATAACAGTAAACTTCATATGAAGAAAATAAATTCTATAAAATGATTCATATCAAAATGGGATACTTTAAAACATAATTATGAAAAAAGGCACCCATAGATAAGGTACTTAAGTTCCTAATTTAAAAGATTAGACAAAAAAATTTTTTAATATTAAGACAGTAAATATTTTATATTAAATAAAATTAATAACAGATCACTCTTTCATTATCATAAAGAAGTAAGTGCTGAATAAGAAAATATATTTATATATGAATGATTATTCTTGAAGTTGTAATTATATTTGTTTACTGGTGTAATTGTTGTTTTAACTTTTCTTGCTTGACCGTGAGTGTTTAGAAATATTTTATAGTTACAGTTTTTTATTACAATTAAATTTATTTGATGTCAATAATCCCATTATTTGCTAGTCAAGTTTTCCTATAATAAAGTATATATTCTAGAGAAGTAAGGAGCAAACAATTTTAAAGCAAATTAAAATAAAATTCCTTTTTTCTTGAGAAAGTTATAATTTAATTCTTTTAAATGAGCAAATATTTATATAAATCAAAATTTATTTATAGTTAAAAATGTGAAACTTTCCAATTTGGTAAACAAAATTCAATTCATGCCAAACAACTAGATAATTGCAAATTATTTGTTTATAGTATGGCATGATATTTAATGATCGAGATACATCACAAATAAAGTTAGCAAGAGCTCATACCATTAAAATAGGAATGTATTATTTAATCAGTTTTTTTACAAGGACTACAAAATAATTTAGCTTAACCCGCCGCTAACACACCTTTCGAAACCAAAACAAATATGCGTGTTGCCAATTGCTCTCATTTAACTTTTGACAACTGGCAACTGGCGTACCGATTACGGAATACCCCTTAAACCTCCTCATCTTAATTCATAGATATGATTATAGTTATAGTTGGCTGCTTAATTAATGTTAGTAAAAAATACAAGATAAAGTTTCGAAAATTCAGTTAAAGTGGTACTCAAAAAAAAAAAATAAATAAATAAATAAAAATACTGAATATAAATAAAAGTAAAATGGAAAATAAAAGAATTTAAAGTTAAGTTTAAATTCGGTACAATTAGGGATCAGTTGTCGATGCCATAAACTATAGCAGATAGTAAACAGATGTACTCAGAATAATGTAGACAAAACAAACTGAAAGGGTTATGCTGAACGGTGGGAGCCATGATGAAAGATCTGAAAAGCAAATTGTTATTTCCCCACATAAAAAAAAGGCCGAAATCAGAACCGATATTTTTAGTTATTTTCTTTGTTCTTTTTCTTTTTTGATTTTTAATCCATCCTTTTATTTTCCTTACAAAAAAAAAAGGCGTAAAAAAGCGTACAATAAAAACCTAACTATTCACTAGTCGTTATAATAGAATTACGGTGCACATCGTAGTAGCAAATATAAGAACAGTGAATTGAGCCTAGTATCAGATTCGAACCCTCAACCTTTCGGTCGGAAGTCCTTTCTTTAACTCTGCGCCAATTCGACTTGTTTAATAATAAGCCGCAATCTTTTAAAGCCAAAAGACTCTTCAGATACACAGTGGGTTAACTGGTCTCAGTGGACGTTAAATCCACTCCGTTACCTGAATTCGCTTGCGCTTGTTCAGAGTAACAGCCACGATGCCTCTTAAGTTTAGGAAAACATTCATAGGAGACGTCGTAGACTGTCCTTGGTCTTTTTTGCGAGCTTTTCACCCCAGGGGGATAAGTCGGCAGTCGACGAATTAACTCATTGCTAATTTGAGGACATTTTTCAAGAAAATTTTTAGAAATTTTGATAATATAATTTGGAATAAGATCGACGTTTAGATCTCTATGGAGGATCTTTCGACGAACGAACCATGGCACATCAACAATCATAGCCTGGTTTTTATTTTGAAAAACCTGCAGTCTTTTGATATTTGTGAGGGGAGTGGAGGCCCAAATTGGGCTATCATAAGCCAGAATAGGTCCACTGATAGAGTTATAGAGCAGAAGCTTGTGTTTGATCGCTAGCCTACTCTTGCGAGAAATTAGGCAGTTGAGTTTAATACTCGCACCAGTTGCGTTAGCAACTGTGTTCTTTATGTGGGAATTAAAAGATAATTTTGCTTTCAGAAATAACCCTAGGAACCTATATTCAGTAACCCAGGGGACGGGCTGGCCAAGGAGTGGAGGAAAAGAGATTTTCCGAGTAAATAGCATACAGGCTGATTTCGATGCGTTTACTTTAATTTTCCAGGTGGTTAGCCATTTTTCTAATTTAAGAACATAATATTGAAGGTCTTTAACAGCAAGCTGAGGTGCTTTGTTTTGTGTGCTATCGCCATGTCATCGGCTTAGCAGAAAAGAGAGGTTTGACAATCTCTCGGAATATCGTGACTAATCCTCAATCTTCTGCAGTGCAAGACTAGCATCCCATGAGTGATCTAGTCATGGATGGAGGGAAAGGGGCAGTTTCTGTTGTGATGGAGCACCCGTAGGTAGAAGTCTGACTTTTGCTCCGTGACGCTCTTACAGTCATATGAAACCGGGACCTACGGCTTAAAGGGGATTCCGAACCACTACAAACATCCGTGGCACCGCCGGGACTCGAACCCTAAGCCTGTGGTACCGAGCGCCAGAGCGCTAGCCACTCGACCATTCAGGCTCCTCGGAATATCGTTGATGTATAGGTTAAAAAGGGCGGGCGCTAAGAGCGACCCTTGTGGTACACCCCCTTCTATTGGTCTGGGAGAAGAGATAACTCCACCTACTCTGACTAAAAATTATCGGGATTGCAGGTAGGAGTAAAGTGTTTTTATAATTTGAGCCGAAAAATCAAGTTTTATGAGTTTGAATAATAAGCCATTATGCCAACTTTTGTCAAATCGTCAGAGAGAGAGCGAAGGAAGTAGAGAGCGCATGAACGTTGCTTGGAAGATTTAATCCCAACTGCAATGGATTCAATCACATAAAAATACCAAAACATGAAGTGTGAACTTTTATTCATAGATTTTATGTTTATAAATTTTCTTCTATAGGAGCGGATAATAATATTTGAATAAATAAATTTGAAACTTTGATTGATTAGTGATCAATAAACTAAATATATAACCCGAAACTTGAGCTAGAGAATAACAATAAAGTTCATACTTAGTAAGTTCAAACAACTAAAGATACATTATTCTTTTTATTTTTTCGCAACAGGCGAATACTTGTTAATGTAATATATCTTAGAAGTTCTCTAAAAATCTAGATACGAATTTTCTGTAAGCATATTTTCTTTATTGAAATTTTTTTTCATGTAGAAGTTTATTATGTTTTGAACAGTTTTTTACAGAAGTATTAGTAAAAGAATCTTGAACTGAACACATTATTACATTGTATTTTCATTTGGTTACAATGGAATAAAAATAAACTTATTTTTAACTTCTACATCTCTACATTGCATTATTTTATAATTACGCTGTTTTTTAAAATATGCATTTTGCTATTTACTTGTTTCAATGTATAATTTGAAGTTAGTTCACTTTTTTGCTCTTAATTATTACAAATGAATAATCTTGTGAAATTAATAGGTGCAGTTGAAAAAGAAAGTTGTATCCGTAACTGTTTTCATTCATTGATATTTAAATGTTGGTGATGCTTAGTTTTTGCTTATGGTTGTGTTAATCTGCAAATAATTTAAATATTATTAAAAATAATTTAAAACAAATAATATTTGTTTAGTTTCCATTAGGTAAGTTAGTTTATAAAGTTGTTTTTACTGAAATAATTGTATTTTTAGTCTATTTAAAAAATTGATAAAAATGAAACTTAATTTTTTTTGTAAAGCTTCTGAAGTAAAATAATAAATTAATTAACTTACGTACTTTCTACAAAAATTTAACCCTTAAGCTTTTTTTTAAAGTATAAGTTTGTTTTAATAAAATTTTATTTTAATGTACTTGCTTTTCATGCTTCTATTTAAAACAATAGTTTAAATGTAGTATTATATTGCAACATCTATGTCTAAAATGTAATGCATTTTATAACTTATTCGATTTGTTAAAGCTATGTGTACTTTTTTAGATAACATGTTCTAAAATATTCTACATGTGCTCTGTTTTTATTGAAACATTTCTCTGAATAAATTTGACCCTCTTATCAAAATCTATGCAGATGTTAATCTTAAACATGAAAAGGTACAATTTCTTCATAATAACGAACTCATTTTGTTGTCTCTTATCTACCAGTAATCTGCTGATACATTTTCGTTCCATTTCCATTTCGTACTGAATGCACCATCATTTGAGCTACATCCTGGATAGAATCTTTGTCCATGATCAACAGAAAATTGTTGCTATTTCCAGGAAAAAATTATAAGTTTAAGTATAAGAAGTGAAATTTCAGAGACAAATTATATCTCAGGGTTCTAAATAAAAAAAGAAGGTTTTCTACATATTCTTTATAATTTTGAGACATCCAAGAAAAGTTCTGACATATATTTCAGAAACATCTTGAACCATTTCCTCTGTAATATTGTATTTGTTTTTGAAATAAAGGTCTGGAAACAAGTATTTCAAATCCTTCAGGTCTTTTTCCAAATCCTTCAATTTCTTTATTCACTGTTTTAGCCGATCGTGTAATAAATTCAAGTTACGTGTTCCTTTAATAGATGCAGGACAAGAACTATATATAGTATGTTTTGTATTTTCTTGTTTATTTTGAAAATTATTCTTTATTTAAGAAAACAACATATAACAAGAAATACATTTTTATTCATTTTCATATTAATTATTAGTTATTTTTTTAAAGATTTGATTTATTTTTATATTTGTTTGCAATTTTTTGGATTACAACTTTCTGTTCCATTTCTTATAATTTTTCTGTTTTCATGAGTTTTTTTTTTTTGTAATGATATAAAAGTTAAAAATCTTTCCACTATCTGCAAATTAAAAATTAAGTAATAATATATAAATGAATCATTACAATTTCTATTTCTCTTGCATGCTTCAGGTGAAATTAATAATTTACTTTATAACTTATATAATAAATCGCAAATATAAATAAATTTACTGTATTGTTTCTTAATAAATTTATTTGTTTTGTTAGAACATTGTCCTTTATTTAAAGAAATTGCATATTGTAGAAATCAATTTTAACATTTTCATCTTTAATATGTAAAGGTTTTCAAAAATTTTAACTTATCTGTTTATTCCCCTTTTGGTCACATTTCCGTTTTCTATTCCATTTCTTAAAGAATAAATTGAAAAAATTTCGGTACTTACGTATTAACGCTACCTTGGCGACAGACTTGGCGGTTTTTAAGTGTCGCCAATCTAACAGCTACAGATTTGGCGGTTTTTAAGTGGCGGCAATCTGACAGCTGCAGATTTGCTGAGTTTCGACGCCATTTTCTAGTGCTACGAAAATGCGTATTTGGGATTTGCCAGAAACAGGAACAAGATGCAATTTTATTTTTTCAGGAGCGAAATATTTTACCAAAACAACGAAAATGTCCCAATTCCCATGACATGAAACTTTATTTTGGTAAACGTAAGTTTTGGAAATGCAATTTCAGTCAGTGTGCTTATCGTGTGGGACTTGGAAAAGACAACTGGTTTGAGGGAAGCAGAATTCCATTTTGTACAGCTTTGAGATTCATATACTGCTGGTGCGAAAGTGTTTTATATATTTTATTATTTGGAACAAAAATTTTTTGAAAGCGTTTTGATTTTATATGAAGTGTTTTATATATTTTATTATTTGGAACAAAAATTTTAAGTGTAGATTGGCGACGCTTAAAAACCGCCAAATCTGTAGCTGCGGTTGGCGCGTGTGCTCTTTATTGGCGCAACTGTCGCCAAGGTATCGTTACTACGTAAGTACCAAAATTTCATATATTTAAATACATACTAAGCAATTGAATTTTTTCTATCGTACTTCATTTATCTTAGTGTGCTTTTATTTGCTTAATTATTATTCTTAACACATATATAAAATAAACTTAAACAACACATTTAGTAACACAGATCAGGAGTTTATTAAATAAGTTATAGATTCTTTTCCTTCATGCGGCATTCTTCCTTTCTCTTTTTGACAACCTTAAAAATTTTTTTTTAATAAAAAAATTTATTATTATGTGTAATTGAGATAACGCTATTCTCAATAATAATAAAATAAACTCAATAAATGTCGATGAGCAATAAGTATTGTAAACATAAACAGATAAATCTGATATCTTAATAAATTATATATCCTTTTTTTAAATTATATATTTAAAATTTTCTAAATTTATCTTTCAAAATGATACTTAATTATTTTTTGTATTTGTATGATTAATATTCCAAAAAGTATTTGTATGATTAATATTCCAATAAATTAAATATCCTTTTTTTAAATTATATAGGTATTTTCTAAATTTATCTTTTAAAATGATATTTAATTAATTTTCATATTTTTATGATTAAAAAGAATAGTTATCTGTACAACAATTCTACTTATTACATTCACATTCACATTCACATTTGTTTTAACATATACTGTACAATATTCATGTCTATTTCATTGAATTTCAGTTACGAAATTATTTGTATTACCACAATTTATAAGACTAATTAAAGTCTTAAAAAAACCTAGCCAAATAGATATTCTCAACTTCATTTTCTTTCTCTGCACTCTTTTAAAGTATGTCATGATTCTTTAAAATCAATTCAAGTATTTTAAATCTCTTTTAGAGTTGTTATACATTGCAAGAAATGTTCATTTTAATATACACTGAAGTGACAAAAGTCATGGGATAGCAATATGCAAATTTTCAGATGAAAGTAGCATCGCGTAGAACAGGTATAAATGCGCAGTGCTTTCGCAGAGCTTCCATTTCTATTCAAGTTATTCATGTGAAGAGGTTTTGACGTGATGATGACCGCACGACGGGAATTAACAGACTTTGAACGCGGAATGTTAGTTGGAGCTAGACGCATGGGTCATGCCATTACGGAAATCGTTAGGGAATTCAACATTCCCAGATCCACTGTGTCAAGAGTGTGCCGAGAGTATGAAATTTCAGGCATAACATACCACCATGGACAGCGCAGTGGTCGACCGCCTGCACTTAACGACCGAGACCTGCGACGTCTGCAAAGAGTCGTAAATTCTAACAGACAAGCAACACTGCGTCAAATAACCACAGAAATCAATGTGGGACGTACAAGGGACTTGTCTGTTAGAACTGTGCGGAGAAATTTGGCTTTCTTGGGCTATTCCAGCAGAAGACCGACTCGAGTGCCTTTACTGACAGAACGACATCGCTTGCAGCGACTCTCGTGGGCACGTGAGCATATCGGTTGGTCCCTAGATGAATGGAAAATCGTGGCCTGGTCCGATTAGTCACGATTTCAGTTGGTAAGAGCTGATGGTAGGGTTCGAGTGTGGCGCAGACCCCACGAAGCCATGGACCCAAACTGTCAGCAAGGCACTGTTCAAGCTGGTGATGGCTCCGTAATGGTGTGGGCTGTTTTTCCATGGCATGGACTTGGTCCTCTGGTGGGAGTGGACCGAACATTGACTGGAAATGCTTATGTTCAGCTACTTGGAGATCACTTGCAGCCATTCATGGACTTCATGTACCCAAACAACGATGGGATTTTTATGGATGACAATGCGCCATGTCACCGGGCCACAACTGTTCGCGATTGGTTTGAAGAACATTCTGGACAATTCCAACGAATGATCTGGCCACCTAGATCGCCCGACATGAATCTCATCGATCATTTATGGGACATCATCGAGAGGTCTGTTCATGCCCAAAATCCTGCACCATCAACGCTTTCACAATTATGGACGTCTATCGAGACAGCATGGCTCAATATTCCTGCAGAAGACTTCCAACGACTTGTTGAGTCCATGCCACGTCGAGTTGCTGCACTTCGCCGGGCGAAAGGAGGGCCGACACGATATTAAGAGGTATCCCATGACTTTTGTCACTTCAGTGTAATGTGAATTGTTTGAATGCATGAAACTAGCACTAAATTATATGTAAATAATAAGTAATTTAATCAAAATTTATTTGTTTTGTATTGACATCTTTTTAGTAAACAATCTTGTAGTTAGTAATCAAGTACTTTTTTGGCAAATAAATTTTTGGTGGTACCTTAGCTTATTATTTTGCTCAATCTACCATCTGTGTATAGAAAATGAATTCATAAAAAGTGATTATATCATTCAATGTATCATTCTGAAATTGATGCATTCTCGAAGGCCCGTTAAGGGAATATGAGTTTGAACTACACCATACACAAAAATTATATTCAAAATCTACACATCATCACAAATGTTTTAAAAATTTTAATAATACACCAAGCAACTGCACAATTCGTGTTCTTTTGAAGATCAAAATAAGTTATGATATAATTAAAACATATTTTGTATAAATAAAGAAAATTACAGATTATGCCTTTGCTGTAGAGGAGTGTCCTTCTTTTGAAAAAACACAGCTCCAAAAATATTATTGCATTCAAGAAAATCTGCCTTCACAGAATGGCAGGCCCAAAAATACAAGAAAATTTGGAGTGAGGTTTGTTTATACGTTAATAAGAACATTCATCATTGGATACAGAAACTCTGACGATAAATTTTTGGTCCATCGTTGAGAAAATATAAGCAATCCATATGTATACATCAGAAAATAAATTTATGATATTAGAAACTCAAACAGTAAGATATACATTTTTTTTTTAGTCCACGAGATAGTAAAAAAAAAATGGGTGAACCGTCAAGAACACAACAGCATGTGAAGAGGCAAATGTCTTTCCTTCAATGAGGAGCAAGAGAATGGACACATTCGTAGATGTGGAAAAATACTTTCAAGCTGAGAAGTCTGTCATGGGGATGAGAAGTCTGGCATCGTCTCTGGATTCGGGTTTCTGGATGGACTGCGACCTCGGGAGTATGTAGAGCAACTTGCTCCAGGAGTGCTTCTCGCCCCAAGTGAGGTAGGTGGTGCTGTTCAGATAGAGCTGGATCTCCTCGGGCAGATCATCGTCCTTGGGCAGATCAGCTAGCTTGATGAGGATGATGCGGGGAACGTGATCTTTCAGCGCCTGAACGTGGGCCGCGTTGAACTCCAGAAGGCACCACTCGCTTTCAAGAAAATTTCTGAAAAAAAGAAACAACGTTGATCAGCATCGGAGGGATAGGATTCATTTTATCATAATTCGGTTACTGTTGAAAGAGCGAAAGAAAATTTCTTTACACCATTGCTTCTTTACTTTATACGTATTTTATACATATTGCAATGTGCTACTTCTTTTTAATCTTTAAAATGATATTTAATCTGATATATTTTTTAGATTATGAGTCTATTGTTCCCCATTCCTGATTGTTGTTTTAAGAAAATATATCTTAAGGAGTAATAATGGGAAATAATCCGATCATATATAATGTCACTGCTAATAATCCAATCGACAGTTCAAAATTAATTTTTTGTTGGTCGCAGTTCAAAATCTTCAGTACGCATGGAATTCTTATTCTGCTGCTAGTACAGTTCATGTAGTACGATAAACATAAGTACAGTTTTTAAATGAATTTGTCCGCTTGTCGAATGGAGTTGCAGTTATATTCATACAATTCATATTTTGTATGTTACTTGCAAGATAAATATGAGTTTTAGACTTTATATTATTCATGGTATTCCACTTTGTATTACCCGCAGGGTAAGATAAGATAAAGTAGGTTAGTATGAATTTGGACATCACACATTTCAACTTTTTCCTGCCCATTCTTAAAATGGTTGAGCATGTAATATAAAATTAGACTTTGAATCTCAAGGTCGGTGATGTTCATAGCAATAAATGTCTTGCGATTTTTTATGAACCTGAACTTGAAAATAATTTCCTGTCTATTTTTTCATACAACACACAATTACAGTACATTACTGTCTCGAGAAGATATTAGCCTCATAGCAGCAAAACTGATAAAATGAATCTATGAATCTAACTACATTGGTAAATGTGCCACCCGCTATAAAATGAGAGACTTACCGAGAGAGCACGAGGACTGTTCTCTTGGAGCACTCCACGGCCCTCATGATGTTCCCTTGTATGAATTCACCCGGGAGGAAGTGTTTGTAGTGAAGGAACAACTTGATATCAAAAGAAAAAAAACGAGCTTTGATATGGAAACTAGATTAGACATTGATTCCGATTTGATGTGACGTCTCAATTATGTCATGCCTCATCAGAACACTTTCTATAAAAAAAATTTCATACTAATTTGTATCAAACGATATAAAAGTTGCCATATACTAATAAGTAAATTATTATTTTAATTTGTAATATTAAGAAGAGAAATGATAATGTCCACAGCAGAATCATACATAGATATCAACAAAAAATTTCTCCAACTTACATTATTGCATTGCACCCAAAATACATTACAACCAAATTGTCAAACATATTCTAGACCAAATTGCACAGGGATGATTTTCGATTCATTTACTGTGCTTCAGAAATACCTGTCCTCATATCTGTCGTACCTCAGCTGGGAGGATCAAGCGAAGAACTCACCCTCGATTAGCTCCTGAATGACGAGGTCTTGATCTTTGTGGCTGAAGGAGATGAAGACGTCGAACTCCTTGTCCCTGTCGATGTCCTTCTCCTTGATCCAGGTCACTCCGTGTGAGTAGAGCCACACCTTCACGTTCATCTTGTACCGCGTCCAGGCGATTATTCCGCCGGCCACCGCCAACACCAAACCTGCGCAGAAGGAATGAGTTTATGACCTGTTTCCTAACGCAGCCCAAATCAATTCGTTCATTTATCAAGTCGGAAGAAAAACTAGTACTCTTCGAGTTGTTTCATGCTCGTTGTCACTCATGAGGCAAATATAAGATCTCTTAAATCTGATATAAATCTGCCATCTAAAGCATTAAGGATTCCACACCTGGCATTGGGACTCCAGGCTGTGTGCCTTGAAATATACTTTTAATGAAAGTAAGAAATTTTAAATCTCAGTAAGCAAATTTGCTGTTAAGAAGGAATTCTTGAAACATTGCACCCTATAATGAAGCAAACTGAAATAATTTTTCCGAGAGCGTTAATTCCATGATCATGAAGGAACAAATTCATGGCAGAATTGCTCATGCACAGTACTTACTGAAAAATCCGAAACCCATGGAAATGTATAGGCCTGTGTTGTCCGGGCAGAGTTCCCGATCAGGGAGCAGCCAGATGGCACGCTCAGCCAGCCCTCGACTGTTGGGCATGTCAGGTCCGCATCGTGTCTCATTCACGTCCAGCATCTTAGAACACGACAGAAAAAAAACTTTATTAGTGGAGAAGAAGCAATTTCATATCCACACGTAGAAGACACGTAGCTTTACGAGGCTTAACTGAAAGATTCATTTCCATTTCTTAAAGTTTTAGAATGTTGATTAAATTTCTTTTATTTCATTATTTTTTTCCATAATTAACAATTTTATTCCCACATTTGTCCTTTAACATTAAACTTCAAAATAATTTTTACAATATTATAACTGAGTTATAAATATCTGATGGATCAGTGTTTCCTTACCAGGGGGGCGGGGGCATTCGTTCCGAAACTTACAATTACAAAACTTTGCTTGGGAACGATTGCTCTTTGGGTCTGAATTCCTTTAAACGACTCATTAATACTTCAACGAACATTAAACTTCAAAATATTTTTAAGAATTCTATAACTGAGTTATAAAGATCTGATGGATTAATGTTTTCTTACTAGGGGAAGGAGCATTCGTTTCGAAACTTACAATTACAAAAATTTGTGTGGGAACGATAGCTCTGTAGGGTCTGAATTCCCTTTAGACGAGTCTTGGCACTGACATACTGTAATTTAACATTCCAAGTTACGGTGGCACAATGCAGTATCAATATTTTAAATAGCTTTCATTTCTGTCACTATATTAACGTTCAAAGTAAATACAGAGTGATTCCTTTCTAAAAGGGAAGTAAAGAGTTTTGATACATACTAGGATTGATTTCGAGACGACCCATTTCTTAAAGTCGAGGGCGTGTGCAGTAGCAGGTCCAGGGATTGTTGGACAGCGTAACCCTCGTCAGGAACTCCAACAGAGAAACGGGAGGCTTGCGTATGAGATTGTGATAGAGAAAAAGGAACCTCATTTGATTGGGAAACAGCGTTAAAAATTGTTAAAACTATTATATGGCGCATAAAAAACAATATTCAAATGCGTATGCTTTTGAATCTTCTTTGTGAGTTCCAATAGTTGATGAATTAAGACGCTGATACTGCAATAGAGGCCTGATGGCGCTCTTGAAAGCGAGTGGTGTCTTCTGGAGTTCAACGCGGCCCACACTCAGGCCCTGAAAGATCACGTTCCCCGCATCATCGTCATCAAGCTGGCTGATCTGCCCAAGGACGATGATCTGCCCGAGGAGATGCAGCTCTATCTGAACAGCACCGCCTACCTCACTTGGAGCGAGAAGCACTTCTGGAACAAGTTGCTCTACAAACTCCCGAGGTCGCAGTCCATCCCGAAACCCGAATCCCAAGACGATGCCGGACTTCTCATTCCCATGACAGACTTCTCAGCTTGAAAGTATTTTTCCACATCTACGAATGTGTCCATTCTCATGCTCCTCATTGAAGGAAAGACATTTGCCTCTTCACATGCTGTTGTGTTCTTGACGGTTCACCCATTTTTTTTTACTATCTCGTAGACTAAAAAATAACATATCTTACTGTTTCAGTTTCTAATATCATAAATTTATTTTCCGATATATAAATATGGATTGCTTATATTTCCTCAACGATGGACCAAAAATTTTTTGTCAGAGTTTCTGTATCCAATGATGAATGTTCTTATTAACGTTCTGTTGACTGAAAATCTATATTCAAATGCATATGCTTTTGAATCTTCTTTGTGAGTTCCAATAGTTGATAAATTACAATGTAAAAATCATTTTTTTCATTAGGTACGAATAAAAATCTGTAATGGTACGAATAAAGATCTGTGATGGTACGAATAAAAATCTGTGATGGTACGAATAAAGATCTGTGATGGTACGAATAAAAATCTGTGATGGTACGAATAAAGATCTGTGATGGTACGAATAAAAATCTGTGATGGTACGAATAAAGATCTGTGATGGTACGAATAAAAATCTGTGATGGTACGAATAAAGATCTGTGATGGTACGAATAAAGTTCTGTGATGGTACGAATAAAAATCTTTGATGGTACGAATAAAGATCTGTGATGGTACGAATAAAAATCTGTGATGGTACGAATAAAGATCTGTGATGGTACGAATAAAAATCTGTGATGGTACGAATAAAAATCTGTGATGGTACGAATAAAAATCTGTGATGGTACGAATAAAAATCTGTGATAGCATGTGATAGTTATTTCTAACATGAGATTGAAATAGATATGAAATGAAGCATGAAAACCTGAAAAATCGAATAACAAAATGAATATATTTAAAGAAATATTAATTAATTGGCTATAAATTATATTATTTAATATCTCTTTTTAATTGAAAATTGACGCATTTTGAATATTATTTATACATAATAATTAAAAATTAAAATTACTAAATAAATAATTTATATTTACCAATAAATTGTAAATTAGTGGCTAATTAATGAAAAAGGTTTTTAAAACATTTTTTTTAATAATATGAATTTTCAAGAAATATTTGAGGTTCCATTGTAAAAATTACCAAAAAGATATATAGATATAAATAATAAATTTCTCAAATATTTATATTTCTGTTTTTGGGTAATGCTTGGTTTTCTTAAATCTTTCTCATGGGACATTCTCGAATTATTGATTCCTACGGATTTTCTGATATCGACAGGCTTTGGACTAACCCAGACACTACTATGGTTATCAAATTTCGAACATTCCAAGACGGGTAAAATCTTTAGGAATCCATTTAATCCAATAAAAGTTATTTTTTAGCATATACTACTGTGCAGAAAAAGTAAGACCAATTATTTTATTTTTCAAAAACTCTTTATTTATTCTTCCAAATTTATTTCATCACCTTCAAAGTAGTCTTTTCCGGACACAATGCACTTATGCCAACTTTTTTTACAATCCTCAATGCATGCTAAAAGTCATCGGCAGGGATGGGCTTTAAAGAGAGCAGCGATTCACGTTGAATCTCTTCAATCGACTCAAAACGGTGTCCCCGGAGTGGTCTTTTGAATTTAAGGAATAGCCAGACGTCACAAGGTGTGAATACGGTGGTTGTGGAACGATATGGATTTCATTTTTCGTGAAAAAGTCACGAAGAATCAATGCAGTGTGAGCTGACACATTAAGTGTTTTCGATAAAGATTCGATTTTTTTACAATCCTCAATGCATGCTGAAAAGTCATCAGCAGGGATGGGCTTCAAAGCGCGCGGCGATTCACGTTGAATCTCTTCAATCGACCATTGTGAGAAGAGGTGCAAAGGTTTTCATCTGTCGTAAGTACTTCTGTTGAATTCAGGAAATGCAGGAAAGGGTGCATCTGGCAGTCGCAGTAAAAGGATTGCCTGGGAAATAAATTCTTTTCTGTCATTAATGCCATTAAATTAAAACTATCGAAAAGGCAGCAATGGTTTCCATGCTTTATTCAGGTCCTCTTGTTTCAGTGCACCATCACAAAGATTCGAACAGAAGTTCAAAGCGAAGTGCGGATTGCTGGAGGTTAAGGAGACGAAAGACGATGGACGACTTTTCCAGACAGGTTCTTCTTTACGGGTTTAAGAGGATAAGTGTTCTTGGGAATCAGATCGAAGCTACAATTTTGGAATGTACCGTAATATTAAATAATGATCTTCTAACCGATCATCTATATTGCTCTACACTTGCCGAAAAGATTTAAGCTGGGTTGATCTAAACTTTAAAAAATTCCGAAATGCCGCCATAGTTTTTGAGCTTGCGCTTAGTGTCATGAAGAGCGGCGTCAAGACGTGTCTTATCCAAAAAACTCACATCAGGTAAACTCAGTAGACGCAAGAAAACCATAGTTTTTTTCCGTTTTAAAAATTTGTGATTGTAGCTCGTCTTATTGAGAAAATTGAACTGAAATGGATTCAGCAGCTACTACACAATTACATCACATTTCATGGTCATTTCAAGTGAAATTCACGGATGGGACGAAAAATCTACCATTCTACAGTGAGGAAAGCCGTTGATTTCTGAGAAATCTTTCCTGTTTAATTGGTCAATATTTGCGGATCGTATGATTGAAATTGAGGAAAACTCTCATTAGGAAAACTATGCATGCAAGACGATGCTTAAAATGGCTATTACAATGTTCTTCAATTTACTTTTTTTCTGAAAGGAGTAGACAGAATCGAAACTAAGTCATCTTGCACACTAACAGATCGATTTACATTTGGCATTGTGCTTTACGGTAACAATCAATAATAATTTTGGAAATTAAATTAAATAATGAGATGACATTACAGTCTTTGCATTATAAATAAGAAATGTACTGACCTGCTAAGTAAAGATGCGTGAGTCTTGGCGGAATTTGATTGGTGGAAACTGTTTGGATCTGGTTGTTACTGATCGAAAGAATTCTGAGTTGTGTAAGGGCGTGAATTTCAGAATCCTGCGTGGCTATCCGGTTTCCTTAAAGATGCAGCTCTGTGAGACTGCTCATGTTATAAAACTCACCTGGTGTGAAGACCTGGAGAGAAAAAAAAATGTACTTTAATTTTGAGCTCACAAGAAAAACAAAACTGTCATCATTGAATTTTATAAAAATGAAATCTATGTGGGTTAGAGAATAATTTTACGTAAGAGCAGTAAATAATGACAGAGGTTCAAAATCATTAATCCTCCATTGCTCAATTCCTCAGTAGTCTCTGCGTGGAAAATGCTTGGATATGTCAGATGCTTTAGAGCCAGTCCTGTCACCTGTAAGTCATATGTGATCACATGGCTTTAATCGTCGCCTATTCAGCGAGTTTAGTGAACATATAGGAATTACCACAGTGTGTTGGCTTAGCTCTGGAAATGTTCAAAAGCGTGTTTCTGAACTCCGAGCAATCATTCATCTTTCCTTGAATGAATGAATCACTCTCTGGCTGAGTTAAAAAAAAAAGGGTTTATGGAAGTTATCATTTTATACAAATTTAACTAAACGTATAAAAAAATTTTAAATTGCAAGGAGAAGCCCAACTTCGGCCTAATTTATACACACATCTTAAATCCTTTCAACAAAAAAAATTGGAATCAAAATATCAGCAGCGACTTCAAATGCTCATCAGTTAACTTGGATCTGTAAATAATCTTTGTATATTTAATTTTGAAAAATTTGTGAAAGATTTTGATGAAATTACAAATTACATAAATCTATTTCATAAATCTATTACTATTAAAAATTTTCTTTTCAAGCTGGCAATACAAAGACAATTAATCATTATACCATAAGCAAGAGCTTCACCGCTGTTACTCATTGAGCTATTAGATAGAGACTTACGGTTTGAAGTGGATTCCAAACCACTAAACACATCCATGGCACAGCCGGTATTCTACCGAGAGCCAGAGAACTAGCCAATCAGCCATCAGACCCCAATATCTTAAAATATATCATTAAGAAATTATCTACAATTTCTGGATGATTATATACATATGACGCCACCTAATATAAATTACTGTCTGCGGACACTATTGGTGTTTCTCTTTCAAGCTCAACGATTCTCGCAGGATCTTTGTACCTTAGGTGGAGAACACCTTATTAGTGTCTGAATTATTACTAAAAGAGACTACAAACTGCAATTAACGGCTTAATGAGAGTTCAATAACAATATTTTTAGATATATGTTACATTCCAAGTTAAAAAAAAGAAAAAAAAAAAAAGAAGAAAATTTGTGTATCTTTACAAAACAGTTTTTGAATTCAAACAAATGAAACATCTTATGTGGTTTCATTGTTGTTTTTGAATTGAAAATAATAATAATTAATGAAATCCTTTCTTTAAAAATCAACAAGTCTCCTTTTCTAAATAATGCATTAAAGGTAAATCCACTTAAATAAAAAGAAATGTGTAAAAGCATTTGATATCTAAAAAAGTATTCATTATTTCTCAGTAATGTGTTAAGTAAAACTGAATCAATCATAAATAAAATTCACGATTCTCACGACAAGTTTCATCTAAATTATGTGACAAAGCAATAAAATGAACCGCATGTCAAAATTGTAATTAGTTATTTCTATTCCACTTTTTCAAATATAACATATGGAATGCAATCAACTTGTTTGTTCTATCCGAGGCAATTGAATAACCAATATCAAAGCCTCACCTTCATAGAGCTTTTTCTTACAAAAATATTTTTGAGATTGAGCACCCCATCGAAAGCACCTTCAAACACCTGGATCTGGAAATCGTCTGCAATGAGCTCTGTAACTACCAGTCCACTGTGAGACCCTTTGGGCAGAACAGTGTTGCCAGACAAAGTGATGTGGATGCTTGTGCTCACTTCGTACACAGAACCATTCGACAAGACGTTGTTAAAGGCTTCGAAGTCACTTATATTCTGGCAAGCCACTTTGGCGTATTTGCAGTACCTCTCACTGCATTTGCATTCAGGAAGAAGTTTTTCACACTTCTCTATTGGAGAAATATCGGACATTACCCCACAAACACACACAGTGATTATCATTGTGAATACTGATATAATCAGACATCCTTGCAAAAACTGCATTCTGAGGTAGAAGAAGCTCTTTTGATTATATTTGAATTTCAACATGTTTCAGAATTTTTCCTATGCCGATTTTCAGTTGCACAAGGAAATAAACACTACAAAAATAATTATTTATTAGAATTTTAGATAGTGTCAAAGTTGTATACTGATTAGATATATACTTTCTTATGCTGATTTGATAATATGTTCAAGTCATGCAAAAATTTCTTTAAATTATTTTATCACTAATCACTTTAAAATAACAAATCGTAAACTAAGAAATAAACTACATAAAATAAAATTTAAAAAAATTATTCCATCAAAATCTTTATCGTTTTTAACTTATTTTAAAAAGTAATTGTTTTAGAACAATCACAATGTACAAACGAAACACGCCATTAGTTTTCAGTGGCACACTTCCTGAATCCTCCTCTTCAAAAAAAATACTTCTGCTAAATGAGTACCGTGCGCTTATCCAAAAATATTTACAGCAGCACTAAATTAAATAGAGCAACAAAATTGCAATGAACACTTACTTGAAAAATGGTGGAAATTCCACACTTCCATAATTACTGGCAAAGATGATTGATTATCGGATCAGATCTTCCGTTTAAAAAATAATCATTCCAAACTTTGTTATAATTCTTGAGCATTCGAAATCCTTTGCAGCCTCACATGAATGTTTTTAATGTGGTTTGAAGGAAGTGTCTTCGAAAAACACTGAAAGTCGAGGACGAAAAAAAAAAGGAAAACTCGACTTCCGCAGAAAGAGGTTTTTCCCTTGATGTCACATGAGCACACGAGGAAGTGGAAGACCGTCGCAGCGGAAGTCGCCGACTGAGTTTGCCGATAAATCGAGATACATAAAGAATAGAATATCGGAAGCAGTCATGCTACTCTCGTTATTCTCATTACAATACAGGGACATTTTTAGCTGGAAGAAATATTATTTTGATTTTTTAATCTGTAAACAATATTTTGAAGAAGAAAAAAAAAAAAAGCAGCATGTAATGCGTACCAAATAGTTTGAAGCTATGTCTCAGTGTTTTCGGAAGAAAAAGTAAACATACTAATTCATGTTTGCATGTATTCTCACTAAGCATGGGTGGCCTGGTGGCCAAGTGGCTAACGCTCTGGCCTTTGGTATCCCAGGCTTCAGGTTCGAATCCTGGCGGTGGCATGGATGTTTGTGAGTGGTTCGGAATCCACGTTAAACTGCAGGTCCCGGCCTGTTTAGCCCAAAGTGTGCATAAGATGACCGTAGAGCGACAAACCAAACCAAACCACTAAGCATGGACAAATAGATACTGCTATCTTTTAGTAGGTTAAGCACACATAATTTATAATTAAATAGGCAACCATTCGTAAAAATATTACATGAAATTCAGACTATTATTATTAAAATAGAGGTACAGAACTTCAGTACTGTATCACATTTCCCATTAACGAAATATTTTTTTAATCATTATAAGAATTCATAGAAAACCAGAACCGAATTAAAATATGAAATAATACCTACCTATAATCCCTAAAAGAATATTTTTTACTAATTCGAAAATCACGTTTTTTTTTTACTAATTCGAAATCGGTACATGGATTAGTGACACAAAATTTAAATTGTCAAAATATTACATGAACATTATACATTGAATTCAGAATAATACTATTAAAATAGAGGAACATAACTTTTGCACGTACACTGTTAAAGGGGCAATGTTAATTCCCAATGTTAAATTAGCAAAATATTGCAGGAACATATTTTATATGCAAAAATATTGGCAATTATGAATTTTTTTATTAAGTAGCTATATAGATTAGTGCGTGATAGGTAAGGTTGCACAAATAAATCAGTTATTATGTCGGTTATAAATTTGCATTCTAATATACAATTAAAGGGCCTAAATGGCCGAGTGGGCAACGCTCTGGAGCTCGGTACTACAGGTTTTGGGTTCGAGTCCCGGCGGTGCCATGGTTGTTTGTAGTGGTTCGGAATCCACTTTAAAAAGTAGGTCCCGGTCCTAATAGGATCGTAGAGAGTTGCGGGGGCATTGTTATTCCGCGTCCGTGGCTTATCTTCAAGTTACACTCGCCCTGGGTAATGCAAAGTGAGTACGTCTCTGCAGCACTTGCCTTAAGGCATTGAAAGACCAAGCTATCTGTATTTGCCAGCTGCATTAGAAAGAAAAAAAAAGTATACAATTAAATGTAAAAGGGACTAAGAAAGGATATCCCTCAATTAAGTGGATATACGTTAATTGAAACCATCAATTTAATTAAAACATTTGATAAATTAAGCAAATCCATCTGAGAAACAGACAGAGCTGTTCAAGAAATTTTCAATTTGGAGAATATGAAATTGGAATAAAAAATGATAATTCTAAAATCAATAAAAAAATTACAATTTGTTAAATGAATCGTTGGTATTTATTTGTTATGGAAATTTTCTTATATCATCATCATCATTAGCGCAACTGCCCCATGTTAGACCAAGACCGTCTGCCGACTGGCAGATTTCCTGAGGAGGAGGCAGGAGATGTTTTCTTTTTAAGAGGTAGGGTTGACAGTCCGACGCTCTACAGTCATACCTGACTGGGACCTAGGGTTTGAAGTGGAATCCCAACCATTACAAACTACCACGGCACCGCCGGGACTCGAACCAGAAACCTGTGGCCGAGCATAAGAACGCTAGCCACTCGGCCATCTGGCTCTATTTTATGAATATTAATGATATGAATCTTGTGCAAAAATGTGTATGTGCAATTAAGCATAGAACTGTGTCCAAAAAGTACGATCAATTTTCAATTTAAAATTCCCGCGGTTTATGGAATTTCATTTTTATTTCTTTTTTTAGGTTTCTGGCATTGTCCTTGACATCTGTGTTAAATTTGACGTCAAAATATTTATTAGTTTTTGAGTTACGCTTGGCTTTGTGAGACGCTCAAACTGATTCCGGCGATTTTTGAAATGTCTGAATTAATGGATTCAATTCTTGCATTCAATTTTGTTTGCGGAAACGTATAGAATGTTGCAGAAGGCATTCGGTGAGCATTCCTATATCAGAAAGAAATGCTTAGAAGTGTTATAAACAGTTCAAAGAAGGCAGAGAACGCGATGAAGACGAAGAGGCCTCTGGTCGACCCTCATCCTCAACCGACGGAGCTCACGTCCAAAAAATTAATGGTTTGGTGCTTGCAAACAGCCGATTTACAATTAGAGATCTTGCTGGGGGTGTTGGAATTTCAAAAAGACCGGCCAATTCCATTTTGGGCCTCAAACGCGTCAAATCTCGATTGGTATCGAAAACACTGAATTTTTAGCATGCATTGAGGATTGGAAAAAAAAAAAAAAAAAAAAAAAAATTTGGCATAAGTTCATTGTGTCCGGAGAGGATTAATTTGAAATAAATTTGGAAGAATAAATAAAGAGTTTAAAGAAATAATTGATCTCACTTTATGGGCACAGTAGTATGCAAACAAGATAAAGCAGACTTTTGCTTTTACTAGAATTTAAAATCAATATGAAATGAAAACACATACATTTTAAATTTTATTCAAAAAAAAAAAAAAAAAAAAAAAAAAAAAATTAAGGGAAAGTAGAATTCATGAAAAAGTAGAATTGAAAGTAACAAAACAAAATAAAAATAGACAAAAAAAATTAAACAATGCTATCAAAGGAACCCCAAAAATATGATTATGCTTTTGACATTTTTTGGTAACTTATTTTTAAAGAATAAGAATCTAATTCGGTTCGAACAACAGTATTTTATTGCTACACAAAAATAATTAAAAAGATCCATCATCATCATCAGTGGCGCAACAGCTACATGGTGGGCCAAGGCTGTCTGCCTACTGGCTGATTTCGAGAAAGGAGAGGTTTTCCTTTTAAGCGGTAGGGTTATTAACCCTGCGACTAAAGCTCTACAGTCATATTAGACCGGTACATACGGTTTAAATGGATTCCGAACCACTATACAAACATCCATGACACCGCCGGGAGAACCTGCGACTCCGAGAGCTACACACTCGGCCCTTCAGCTCCCCCAAAAAAAAATATACGTACTAAAATTATATTATTTTTAATACGCTTTTATTAGCTTCACCTGTATGTTTCTATGTTTGTATGTATGTATGTATGTAACTGACTTTTTCCCCTGGAGATCTGTTTCTCCTCATATACACTATTTAAGCTGCAAAGAAACATTTACAGGCATCTTTCAGAAAGAAAACCTTTGGTTCTTTTTAATACGCTTTTATATTAGTTTCACCTCAATGTTTAAAAAGTAAAAAATTAATTAATAGTTTAAAAAAACTTAAAAATCACGCTTTTAGAGTTAATCAAACTAAAAAGTAAAAAATAAATTAACAGTTTAAAAAAACACGCTTTTAGAGTTAATCAAACTAAAAAGTAAAAAATAAATTAATAGTTTAAAAAAAACTAAAAAACACGCTTTTAGAGTGAATCAAATTAAAAAGTAAAAAATAATTGTTAACATAAGAATAAAATGACTGACGAGAAAATGAATGTCGCTGTTCTAAAAGCGTGGGGTGCTTTGTATGACATTTTAAAACTAACTCTGCATTTCGGAATGAAACTTGTGAAAAATTATAACGATTGATATCGAGCACCCCACGCTTTTAGAACAGTGACATTCATTTTCTCGTCAGCCATTTTATTCTTATGTTAACAATTATTTTTTACTTTTTAATTTGATTAACTCTAAAAGCGTGTTTTTTAGTTTTTTTAAACTATTAATTAATTATACACGTACACACACACAAATCGAATATATTTTTAAAGAAATGTAAGAACGAAATATATTTTGACATAGGATACATGGGATGACTTTATAACATACTTTGAGTTAAAAAGTCAATTTTGCATGTAGAAAAACTTTATAAAAATTTCATTTTGTATAAACAAACCTTAGTTCAATAAGAAATTCTTGAAACATTAGTATTCATAAAATTTCCATTTCTCTTCTTTCAAAGTTAAACATCTGCTCCGCTTCACTCTACCGGCCTTTGGTACCACAGGCTTCAGGTTCGAATCCAGGCATGGATTGGTTTGGTTTAATTTGTCGCTCTACGAACATTTTGAGTACACTTCTGATTAATTAGACCGGGACCTGAAATTTAACGAGGATTCCGAACCACTCACAAACCTCCACGCCACCGCCAGGATTCAAGGGGGCCTGATGGCCTAGTGGCTAGCAGTCCAGCGCTCGGTACCACAGGTTTCGGGTTCGAGTCCCGGCGGTGCCGTGGACATTTGTAGTGATTTCGGAATCCACTTTAATCTGTAGGTCCCGGTCTGTTTAGCCCTCGTGTGCACAAGATGACTGTAGAGCAACAAATCAAACAAATCATTCTACCGGCGACGGTTTATTTACGCCGACTCCAAAATTTCAATTTTAGCTCTATTAAATGTTACACGACAAAGCCATCCTCTGGTTTTAAAGTGTGCGGCGGAATATTCTTTTTTAAAAGACAAAAACTTTGACATTTTCTTTTGCTGGGATGTTTTTTTTTTTTTTTCCAACACAGCTGGCAAACAGACATGGACATCTTAGATGCCTTAAGGCAAGAGCTGCACAGGCGTTATTCACTTTGTATTACCCAGGGGACGCGTGTCACTTGAAGATAAGCCATGGACGCGGGGTAACAATGCCCCCGCAACGCTCTACTGTCATATTCGACCGGGACCTACTTTTTAAAGTTGATTCCGAACCACTGCAAACAACCATGGCACCGCCGGGACTCGAACCGGAAACCTGTGGTACCGAGCGCAAGTGCGCTGGCCACTCGGCCATTCAGGTCCCAGTTTTTTTTTTTTTTTTTTTTGCTCTAATGCAGCTGGCAAACACTTAGACAGCCTGGTCTTGGATGCCTTAACGCAAGCGCTGCACTGTTACTCACTTTGCATTACCCAGGGGGCTCGTGTAACTTGAAGATATGGACGCGGAGTAACAATGCCCAAAAAAAAGTTCAAAAAAAAATGTATTTGAACTCGAGTGGATGAATAAAGAGTATTTTATGAATGATTGAAAATGTGAACAAGATATATATAGGGAGAGTGTGAGCTGACTGAAGGAATTAAAAAAAAAAAATGCAATAAATTCACAGAAAATTTGGACTCCCCTCAAAATTACATTTGAATTTAATAATTTCTATTCACTTTTTCAGAGGTAGAAGCAATCCAAATAGTTCTGAAGCAGTTACTATGTCGCCCTGTTCCTTTTAAAAAGGTGTTGTTCTTCTCTGATTCAATGGATACAATAATTATTTTCAATACCTTTTCACGGTGACCATAGAATCGTTGAATACCGATCTTGTTGGGACTAATAATCAGTGTCCTGCAGTCCGGGACGGACATACCATGATCTACTCATGGATGGTGAGAAAGGGGCAGCTTCTGTTGTGATGGAACACCCGTAGGTAGAAGTCTGACTTTTGCTCCGGGACGCTCTTACAGTCATATGAGACCGGGGCCTACGCCTTAAAGTGGATTCCAAACCACTATAAACATCCATGGCACCGCCGAGACTCGAACCTGAAACCTGTGGTACACAGCGCCAGAGTGCTAGCCACTCGACCATTCAGGCCCATGCTGATCTTTAATTTATCAGCTGAAAGCACGAGTAGATAATTTTATCTTCCAGTGGATTCCATCCCACTGTGGAGTCCCTACTAATCATGCTGCGGGCTGTCTTGTCAAAAAGGGTGCATCCATTCTTCAACTACCCAGTGGAACTGTATCCTTTCAATCCATGAAATTAGGAAGACAGCATCCTCTCCAGGACTTATTCGCAGAAGCGCTCATGAAGCGTGGTTTGAACTTCCTATGTAAGTTCCAGAAGGGAAGCCGTTGCATCCTTCCTCCCAGCTACAGGAACACGGTTGTCTTGCGAGATTAAAATAAACATTTAAAATAGATTACGAGAAATTCACAAGCATAACAGGTGGGCTGAAAAGTTCATAGGTTGACACATTGATGGCGCTACTAGTATTAAATCCATATGATATTTAGTTAGCCATAACCTTCAAAAGACACGTGTATAAATTTGACGGCTTTTGCACTATTAGTATGTGAGTTATAGCATTTTTAGTGAAGTTATAGCATTTTTAGTGTTCATCACGTGCAGTCCACTCGGCTGACTGTCGATTGGACTCCGGTGTGAAATGATGGAGCCATGTTTCATCCATTGTCACATATCGACGCAAAAATTCGGGTTTATTACGATTGAGCAGCTCCAAACACTGCCTAGAATAATCAATTCGTTGTTGTTTTGGGTCCATTGTGAGATCACGCGGCACCCTCTTTGAACAGAGCTTTCGCATATCCAAATATTCATTCACGATATGTCCAACACGTTCCTTTGATATCTTTAGGGTCTCAGCTATCTCAATCAGCTTCACTTTATACGGTTATCAGAAGTTATTTTGTGGACTTTGTTGATGTTTTCGTCGGTAACAGCCTCTTTGGGGCGTCCACTGCGTGCATCGTCCTCGGTGCTCATTTCGCCTCGTTTAAGTTTAGCAAACCACTTCTCTACGGTTGAATTTTCCTGGTGCAAAGTCCGAATAATGTTTATCAAGCCAAGCCTTGGCTTCAATAGTATTTTTTTTTGCCGAAAAGCAATGCTTTATTAACACACACGAAATTCCTTTTTATCCATTTTTTCAAACTAACAAAAGTTGCTTCACTAAAAACGCTATAACACACATACTAATAGTGCAAAAGCCGTCAAATTTATACACGTGTCTTTTGAAGGTTATTGCTATCTAAAAATCATATGGATTTCAGCCGACCTGTTATGATCTAAACATGTCCACATCATTAAATTACGCATTTCGAAATATACAGGGTGAATCAACGGTCGTGGGTCAAACTTTAAGGAGTGGTAGAGTTTACTGAAAATTGCACTTTTTTGCATTGGATTGTAGGGTCGGAAGTGACGCGTTGAGGAACGAGCCCAAAAAAATGAGATACAAAAAGAAAAAGATTGTTTATTTACATCCTCATTTCAAGTGCTTCTTTGAGTGCTTTTTTTTTTTTTTTTGTCTTGTAAATGGAAACACAGTTGCACAGACAGAGTAAGAATAAAATGGAGTGCAATCGAGGTTATCATTTGGAGGACTTGAAACTCGTTACTTTTTTAATACGCTTTTATTAGTTTCACCTGTATGTTTGTTTGTTTTTAACTGACTCTTTGGGCTCGATTTTGCCCTACTTTAAGCGATCAGATTTCATTTAAACGTTGTAGACTTATCACACTAAAATAGTTTGATAAGTTTATTATCTCATCATGATTAGGATCGCCAGGATGAGTGATTTTATTTTTTTAACTTATGAAGAGCAATTTAACCCATGTAGAATGAAAGTACCAGTCCTCCGTACCGGGACCTCATTTAAATATTATAGTTTAAAAAATGCTTTTAGAGTTCATCAAACTAAAAAGTAAAAAATAAATTCATAGTTTAAACAAACTAAAAAACACGCTTTTAGAGTTAATCAAACTAAAAAGTAAAAAATAAATTCATAGTTTAAACAAACTAAAAAACACGCTTTTAGAGTTAATCAAACTAAAAAGTAAAAAATAATTGTTAACATAAGAATAAAATGACTGACGAAAAAATGAATGTCATTGTTCTAAAAGCGTGGGGTGCTTTGTATGACATTTGTGAACTAACTCTGCATTTCGGAATGAAACCAATGAAAAATTATAACGATTGATATCGAGCACCCCACGCTTTTAGAACAGTGACATTCATTTTCTCGTCAGTCATTTTATTCTTATGTTAACAATTATTTTTTATTTCTTAGTTTGATTAACTCCAAAAGCGTGTTTTTTAGTTTTATTAAATTTCTAATGCAGCTGGGAATACAGAAACAGTTAATCATTATGCCATAAGCAAGTGCTCCACCAACGTTACTCAATTAGCACTACCCACGGGGCGCGTGTAGCTTGAAGATAGGTTACGGACGCGAGTAACACTTTAAACAGTAGACCGGGACCTACGGTTTAAAGTGATTCCGAACCACTACAAACATCCATGGCAATGCCGGGAATCGAACCCGAAGCCTGTGGTAACCATCCGGCCATCAAGCCCTGAAACTCGCTACTTGATGAATATCAGTTGGGGAAGTATGTCTGTCTGTTTTCGAAAAATTCATTTGAAAGTATTTTCAACGCTTCACTTCCGACCCTACTATCCTATTCAAAAGATGCATGCTGTAGCAAACTGTACAACCCTTCAAAGTGTGTCCCCCGACCGTTGAAATACTCTGCATGTACACTAGCTGAATGACCCCGGCAGCCAGCCAATTGCGGCCAGTCTAGCACACACGCAACCTCTCAATATTACACTACACCCCTTTCCAATCACCCTTTTAAAAATTTTCCGCATTACGATAGAACACATTTCAAAGTAGGCTTTTGACAAAGGTTAATAATTTTAACTCAAACTGTGTGTTCTGAACTATAACCAACGTGAAACATAATGTTGTTCTAATGCAGCTGGCAAACACTTAGACAGCTTGGTCTTGGATGCCTTAAGGCAAGCGCTGCACAGACGTTACTCACTTTGCATTACCCAGCGGGCGCGTGTAACTTGAAGATAAGCCACGGACACGGAGTCACAATGCCCCCGCAACGCTCTACGATCCTATTAGACCGGGACCTACGTTTTAAAGTGGATTCTGAACCACTACAAACATCCATGGCCCCACCGGGACTCGAACCCGAAACCTGTGGTACCGATCGCCAGAACGCTAGCCACTCGGTCATTCAGGCCCAAATTGTGAAATATTGTTTTTGGAAACACGTATCTAGTTCAGACTAATATTAGAAATAATTATCCCATAGTATCGCAGTTTTGAATTCGCTCTTTTTCATAAGCTACTTATGAAACCGATGATTTTAAAATTGGAATCAATGCTTTTCGTATGATCATTCAAATAACTAATTGGAAAGAATGCTGCTACACCATACACAAAAACTATACTACGAAATCTACACATCATCACAAATGTTTTAAAAGATTAAACACAGCAAATAACTACACAATTCCTGTTGTTTTGAAGATTAAGAGGAGTTTTACTAAAATTCAGAATTTAAATTTATTTTGTATAAAAAAGGTAAATGACAACAATCTATTTTAAGTTTTAACTATAATTAAATGGACGCGAGAGGTCGCCACTGTACCATAACTGTATGAACTGGTAAGGACATGCGGTGAGTTCTTGAGACGACGAGGAGAACGTTCGGAGCGTCTGAATAGGTAGCACGGTCAGGGGCCGTATGTGATGTGTATGTGGTTTTAACTATTAAACAGAATAGCAATTGTAGAAGTGGCATAGGATGCATTGTGTTTTGTCACTACGACTATCTTGATTCTTTCTTTCGGTGGTTCTATTTTTCCTGTTAGCCGCAGCTTTCTGGTGGTCCGAGAAGTATTGATCAATCCCTTCAAACATTTATGGAATCTTCATTTATTTACAAGCAATATTTACAAAGATATGTACAGGGTTGATGGTAACAATTGAAAGGCAAAAGCTAAACCAGAAGACAAATGTCCTTTTCAGAATAAAACAACTCGTTTCCACAGCAACAGCCCATCTCCACGGCAACAGCGCAATTCTGAATCGGTTCCAAATGATTTCTATAAAACTACCACGCGACGCTGCGTGGAGCGAACTAAAGCATAAGAATTAAAACATGTATTAATCAAAATATTGTTATAATTTTAATTATTTTAGTTATAATTGTTATAATTTTAATTGAAGAAATAAAATATTGTAAATAATTTTTTTTCTTCTTTCTAATGCAGCTGGCAAACACTTAGACAGTTTGGTCTTGGATGCCTTGAGGCAAGCGCTGCACAGACGTACTCACTTTGCATTACCCAGGGGGCGCGCGTAACTTGAAGATAAGCCACGGACGCGGAGTAGCAATGCCCCCGCAGCTCTCTACGATCCTATTAGACCGGGACCTACGGCTTAAAGTGGACTCCGAACCACTACAAACATCCATGGCACCGCCGGGACTCGTACCCGAATCCTGTGGTACCGAGCGCCAGAGCGCTAGCCACTCGGCCATTCAGGCCCGATATTGTAAATAAATTTATATAAAGAAAAATTGGAGTGTTTCCATCTACCTGACACAATTAGTTGCTAGCAACACTAAAATGGTCGCATAAATGCATTTGGGGGCCTGATGGCCGAAAGGCTAGGGTTCTGACCACAGGTTTCGGGTTCGAATGGATTTTTGGTGCCATGGATGTGTGTAGTGGTTCGGAATCGACGTTAAACCGTAGGTGTCGCCTTAATAGAATCGTCTTCAGCCCTCGTAGTTCCTCATAGCTGCCTATTACCCATACCCATGGCCCAGTCGCCTACTACGGGGTCTCCTGGACCTGGTGTACGCTTTCCTGCACCAGGGAGATTAGAAACAACAATAATCACAACTGGGCTGCTATGACCACTATAAAAAATCAGAACTACTGTCGCGCCAAAAAATTTTACATAATACACAATGCTCTATGTTTCTTATTGTAATACTTGTTTGTAGCTACACTATAAATAGTTAAATCACAATCAAAAGTGTGGGCACTCCATCAAAACAATCATCAAGATGCTACACAAATTCTTAGCTTAATCGCAGTAAGTATGAATATATGCAGTGCACTGGGGATCTGCTGCTCCGTCGAATTTCGAAATCCTACAAAGACTTGAAAATAGAATTCCTACGTATGATTACAAATTCGTCCTGGTCTTTCCGAAATGAGGATATCAGACATGATCTTTCCCAAGTTTTAAACAATTTGCTTATAAAGTTGCACACAATATTTATAACTCCATTCTCAATATTAATAAATCTGTTCTGAATGATCTGGGCAACTATGATGACGACATTTCTGATTTCTAAAATCACAAAATACCTCGCGCTGTTCTGCATATATATTCAGAATATAACCTTATTCGTTAACGTTTCGATATCCTCCTTTCCAAATTGCCATGCAGTTCTCCGCTAAGTGACAATTTCCCCTCCAATTGTTTTTTTTTTTTATATTACCTGTTATTCCTTAATTAAAAATTATATTAATAATATAAAAAATAATAAATAACAGGTTTAAGAACGCACCACTTTATTTACAAGCACGTAAGTACGACACACATTTAAATATAGACATTATTCAACTCGCCGCATGAAACACACTTAAAGGCCCTTTTTTTATAATGCAGCTGGCAAATAGTTAGACAGTTGTCTTGGATGCCTTAAGGCAAGCGTTGCACCGACGTTACTCACTTCACACAGGGGGTGCTTGTAACTTGAAGATAAGCTACGGACGCGGAGTGACAATACCCCCGCAATGCTCTACAGTCGTTATAGACCGGGACCTATGATTTAAAGTGGGTTCCGAACCACTACACACAGCCATGGCACCGCCGGGACTCGAAACCGAAATCTGTGGTGCCGAATGCTAGAGTGCTAGCCCCTCGGCCATCAGACCCCCCCCTCCATATTTAACGACATCTAAATAAAGATTCGTGAAAGGATTCCACTTCTAGGCTGTAAATAAAGTTACTCGGGTTTACATTGGATGCACGAGATATACTTCATATATTCAGGTAAAACATACTCAAGATATAGACTTCCTCTCTGGATGAGAGTCTGTAGGCCCTTTTAAGCACAGGATGCTGCTAACTGTATATTCTCACGGAGGGAGAGCCGGTCTCGCTGTATGTCCTCTCGGGTGAGAGTCTGGATGCCTACTGACGATTTCTTCTGAAAGCCACCAGGGGCGCTCTTGGAGTGCGTAGGAGGGAGCACGGTCACAAATTATAAATTAAATTTTAGCTCGATTGTTTGTCATCGAGATATTATATTCTTTTTATTATACGAATGTATTTCTAAATGCACGTATGGATATCGGAAACAACAGCAATTCATGCAGTTTTTTCAATTTATTAGAAAGTTATTTAGAAGAACATTTATCAAACTTATTATTTTGAAGCATTTTATAAATATAAAATTTATCAAGAAAAAAACATGAGCGTTTATTTATCTAGTATTTACATAATGTTATTTTCGTTTTTACCTCTTGAATATATATTTGGAATTTAAAAGTAGAATCTAAACAAAATGAAGACAATAAAAAGCAACTTTAGCTAACTTGAGTGATATAGAATGTTCAGAAAACAAATACTTTGCCGAGGTATTAAATGTGATCATTTTTAATATGCTTCCTAATACAAATATTACTTCATTTTTAATACTCTTTTATTAGTTTCACTTGTATGTTTGTTTGTTTTTAACTGACTGTTTGGGTTCGACTTTGCCCTACTTTAAACGATCAGATTGAATTGAAACGTTGTAAAATTATCAAGGACAGACGACACTAAAATACTTTGATAAGTTTATTATCTCATCATGAATAGGATCGCCAGGATTAGTGATTCTATTTTAACTTATAAAGAACAATTTAACCCATGTAGAATGAAAGTACCTAAGACATTCAAACCTACGTAGGGCAGTGGCACAACGGATAACGCGCCTGTCTCCGATCGGGAAATTCCCTGTTCGAATTCTGGCTGGCTCGACCTATTCGCATTTAGACTTTGTTTTACTCACAATTAAATTATTGTAAAAACTATAGTTCCAGTCCTCCGTACTGGGATCTCATTTAAATATTATAGTTTAAAAACACGCTTTTAGAGTTAATCAAACTAAAAAGTAAAAAATAAATTATAGTTTTAAAAAACTAAAAAACACGCTTTTAGAGTTAATGAAACTAAAAAGTAAAAAATAATTGTTAACATAAGAATGAAATGACTGACGAGAAAATGAATATCACTGTTCTAAAAGCGTGGGGTGCTCGAAATCAATCGTTATAATTTTTCACTAGTTTCATTCCGAAATGCATAGTTAGTTTAAAAATGTCACACAAAGCACCCCACCCTTTTAGAACAGTGATATTCATTTTCTCGTCAGTCATTTTATTCTTATGTTAACAATTATTTTAATTTATTATATATATATATATTATGTTTCACAAACGTACTTATATACAGTACCAATAAAAACTACAGTACTGAGTGATATATTTTTTTTAAATTTACCAAAAATGTATCATACTTAGAAAAAACTTCTATAAAATATTTAAAAAACCATTTTTCAAAAAAAAAAAAAAATTCAAATTAACTACACACACACACAAAAAAAAAAAAGAATTGAAATAATCAAACTTCTCGTGCAGTGTTAAGTTTTTAATTATTTTGGTTCAGATGAGAATAGTCTGCAAGAATGAAAAGCATCAGCAATGCATTCAGTTATTTCAAATCGAAAGTAAACGGGACGTATGTCTCAAAAAATAATCCCACGTTTTGTCGGAAAATTGCAAAAATTTCCTTTTTAATTTTATTAATTGGTTTGAAATGACCTATCACAGCCAAAACTACATAATTGTGCTTATAAATTTAAAAAAAAATACCTCTCAGCTATACGAATTTATCTTTTCTAAGTTAGTTAATACTACTGTGCCAAAAAAGTAAGACCATTTTTTTTCAAAAAATCTTTTATTCTTCCAAATTTATTTCATCGCCTTCAAAGTAATCCCCTCCGGACGCAATGCACTTATGTCAACTATTTTTCCAATTCTCAGCGCAGGCTAAAATGTCATCGGCAGGGATGGCCTTCAAACCGCGCCCGATTCACGTTGAATCTCTTCAGTCGACTCAAAACGGTGTCCCGGAGTGGTCTTTTGAGTTTAGGCAATAGCCAGAAGTCGCACGGTGTGAATACAGTGGTCGTGGAACGATATGGGTTCAAATTTTTGTCAAAAAAGTCACGAAGAATCAATGCAGTGTGAGCTGGCGCGTTCAGTGTTTTCGGTACCAATCGAGATTAAACGCGTTTGAGGCCCAAAATGGAACGGAACGATCCTTTTGAAATTCCAACATCATCCGCAAGGTCTTTAATTGTATATCGACGGTTTGCAAGCACCAAATCTTTAATTTTTTGGACGTGAGTTCCGTCTTTTGAGGTTGAGGGTCGACCAGAGGCCTCTTCGTCTTCATCGCGTTCTCTGCCTTCTTTGAACTGTTTATAACACTTCTACGCATTTCTTTCTGATATAGGAATGCTCACCGAATGCCTTCTGCAACATTCTATACGTTTCCGCAAACAAAATTGAATGCAAGTTCTTTGCTCCGTTAATTCAGACATTTCAAAAATCGCTGAACTCACTTTTAGCGTCTCACAAAGCCAAGCGTAACTCAAACACTAGTAAATATTTTGGCGTCCCCTGTTTGTCCCGTATTTTGACGTGAAAAGCCCCTGAAATTTTAAATTGAAAATTGGTCTTACTTTTTGGACACAGCAGTATGTCTCAAAAAATAATCACACCTTTTAGTGGGAAAATTGTAACAATTTTTTCTTTCTAATTTTACTAATTGGTTTGAAATGACCTATTACAACCAAAACTGCATAATTGTGCTTATAAATTTAAAAACATACCTCTCAGTTATACGAGTTTATTTTTCTTAAGTTAGTTAGGTAATACTCAGAAATGATAAGCAGCGTATTTCGTGGAAGTATCAAAATGTTTCTGGAGCGAAAAGCTGCTTTGTAATTTAAGTAAGCTAATTAAAATTGATTTAAGTTGCATGCCATATGTGTTTAAAATAATTAACCAATTCCTACTTAAAATTGTTGTCGCTGTTCGCGACTAGTTGTGCCAGGTGGTTTAGTGTTGTAGGTGTCTAGTGCAGGGGTCTCCAAACTACGGCCCGCGACAGCGAATAGCTTATTGTTGCTGCAATAAGTTGGATAAAAAAAACACAGAATGATAATAACTTGGTTTTATTTACTTGCTAGGTATAGCATAATACGCAGAAGCATAACAACTATCCTAAGCCTAACAACTAACAAATAATTGAAATGAATCCCACCAACATTATAAACTAGTGAACATCCCGCGGTAGTTATGTTGGGGTAAAGAGTATCGCATATATATGTATATCGATGTTTGGAATGTATATATCCTGAATCAAACATATGATTTTTACCCTGAAAATCCTTTCATAAACAGGCAACGGAAAAGCTAAATTCAATTTTCTGCACAATACTCCATCTGTTAGCAATAAAGGATATTACGTACCTATTTCCGCTTATGACCACTAGATGTCGTCAAGTGTCACGGTTGTATCGATATAAGCAATAGTAAATGCAGTAATTGAACCAGTGAATTTAGCAATTGTATGCTCGCTCAGAGCACGTACTCGGCGACTAGTCTAGAAATTGCAGATAATGGCAGAAAAATTAAAACGGTTTTGGCCCTTGGTGCTTACTGGAGTAAACAGTATGGCCCTGAGGCTGGAAAGTTAGGCCCCCTGGTCTAGTGGATGGAAACACTCTACTCTTTTTCTTTATAGGATATTCAATACAATATCAACAACATTTTACGCACAATGCTTTAATAAACATGGCACCCGGTGCCTCTTCTACAATATCAATTCTATTTTATACTTAAAATCGTAAACACATCACATGCTGTCACTGACTGTGTTTCTCCCTTGACCTTTCCCAGCGTTCTGCCTCGTCATTTCAAAATCGAAACCCTCGTACTTAACCAGTTCACACAGTACTGGTCACAGTGGCGACCTCTCGAGACAATCTAATTATAGTTAAATAATAAACAATATAGGCTTGGAAGACAACCCTCTCCCCTATTAATTTGTTGTTCACTATGCATCTGTGCTTTTATTTGTACAAAATTGCTTTGATTCAATATAAAAATATAGCTTCACTAATTTTAGTAAAGACACAAATTTATGTAAAAAAATCAAATAAAATGCATAATTCTAACATTGTTTAATAATGATTACTTAAATGAATATTTTCATGAGAAACTATAGTATCTATACTCAATGAATATAGTTGCAAACAATGAAATTTTACTTCATTATTCATATAAAAATTAATCCAAAATGAATTATGGTCATAACATGAAAGGTATCTTATAGGATTGCCCTCCTCTTAGCTTTAAAATACGTTATATAATATATATATATATATTATATAACGTTGTCTTGCAAAAAAATGCGTTGTAGAAAATGACATATCGTGAATATATTCTCTATGTTCCAATACATGTGCATACTCTTTTTATCGTTTGAACGGTCTATAAGATGAAAAGATAAGAACCTTCATAAACAGGACATGTACGCTAGAGCAGCAATTCCCAAGCAACTTGTCACAGACGTTAATGCCAAACATCGTCCACAGTGGGGCCACACTCACAAAAACTGGTCGATTGATAAGTGGAAGAAAGTAATATGAATCGTCTTTCACACTTTCTAATACAACAGGACGGGTGTACGTTTCCAGGACACCTGCACAAGCGTATGTCCGTGGTTGTCTGCTTCTAACTGCCAAGCATGGAGGTGGATCTGTCATGATATGGGCAACTGTGTCGTGGTTTTCTGCTGGATCAATCGTAACCCCGAAAGGAAGGATCACTGGGGAGAAGTATAGAGAAATTTTAGCTGACCAGGTCCGTCCTATGATGCAAACTTTGTTTCCTGCAGGAAACGGAATTTTCCAGTATGATAATGCATCCATCCATGCAGCGGGTCTTGTCCAATCATGGTTTGATGAACACGAGGATGAAGTTAAACATCTACCTTGGCCCGCACAGTCTTCCGACCTCAATATCATTGAACCGTTATGGTCTATTTTAGAGCGTTCAATGCGGAATCGATATCCTCCACCGGCATCTCTACCATAACTTTCACAATATCTCAATGAAGAATGGTATAATATTCCTCTAAACACTATTCAGAACTTGTATGAATCGATTTCTGGGCGAATTCAATCTGTATTACATGGCAAAGGCAGTCCTACATCATACTAATAAAGGATTCTTTATAAATCTATGGTGTTTCCATTATTTTGTTAACCCCCTGTGTATAATCATGTATATTGAAGTGACTATCTTTTTTAGAATAAAAAGGAGAACAAAAATAAACTGAAGAATCGATTTAGTAAATAAAAAAAACGCTTTATTCAATGCAATATTTTTTCAAAATATTCGACTATATAACAAATGCATAAAGAAAATAATTTATTGTATTTTATATTATAAATATGCTTGTATGTCATATGTATTAATTATAATTTAAATGAATATTTTTCCGTTGTACGAATATTCTTTGTCAATACATCAACTTATAACAATATATTGGAAAAATCTGAACAAGAAACGTCCTTCATATTGAATTTTACGAAAGTGCTGCAGCTACAGTATGAACATTCATTCTTTATTTTTCACTTGTCTAAAAGTCGGTACCAATTGAAAAAACACCTTTTCAATTGCTTCATTAGTTCCAGGGCAACACAACGCAAATTCAACAAGAAAGACTAAATTTTCACAAGGACAATGTTCATATTTCGAAAACAATATCCAAGTGTTTATTTTCCCTTTGTATTCATTTTCCACAACTGAAATATACATTCAGTTCTAATTTCCTCAAAGAGACAAGTGTCGTCTATTTTAATGTAAGGCATTTTTTTTTAGATAAAAACAGCATCAATTAGGGATCTAGATGTTCTGAATTCAAGTTTGCTGTAAATGAGTGTTTTTCGTTTCACAATACACAGCTCTAAAAAGATTATAGCATTTCAGAAAATCAGTCTTGACAGATTGGCGTACCAACAATGCATGCAATGACAGCAAAACTTGGAGAGAGGTTTTCATCCGTTGCTGAGAAGAATAATGCAGGCATCATTGGATAAATAAAATCTAGAAAGAAATGGTTTGGTTCATCGTTGAGAAAATACAATACATGACAATAATTAGGTATATATCAGAAGATAAGCTTATGGTATTACAAATTAATACCACAAAGTATCATTTTTATATTCTTCGAAATAGTTCATGTTCCAATAAAGAAAAGTAAAAAAAAAAAAAAAAGTAAACCGTCAGGAACTCAAAAATAAGTGAAGAGGCAAATGTTATTTCTTCAACGAGGAACGTGAGAATGAACACATTTGGAAAAAACCCTTTCAAACGGAAGGATTTGCTATGCAGATGGGAAGTCTGGTGTAGTCTCGGAACTGGTGTTTCTGGATGGACTGCGACCTCGGGAGCATGTAGAGCAACTTGCTCCAGAAGTGCTTTTCACCCCAAATTAGGTAGGTGGTGTTGTTGAGATAGAGCTGGATCTCCTTGGGCAGCTCATCGTCCTTGGGCTGATCAGGCAGCTTGATGATGATGATGCGGGGCACGTGGTCTTTCAGGGCCTGAACGTGGGCCGCGTTGAACTCCAGAAGGCACCATTCGCTTTCAAGAAAATTCCTGAAAAAAAAAGGAACACCGTTTATCAGCATCTGAGGGGCAGGATTCATTTCATTATAATTCGGTTACAGGGGAAAGAATGTAAGAAAATGACTTTAGACCATTGCTTCTGTTCTTTATATTTTATACATATTGCAATGAGTTACTTCTTTTTAATTTTTAAAAAGATATTTAATCTGATATATTTTTTAGATTATGAGTTTATTATTCCCCATTCCCGTTTGTTATTTTAATAAAAGATTTCTTAAAGTGTAATAATGGGGAATATTCCTATCATAATTAATCGCCCTGTTGATAATCCAATCGGCAATTGAAAATTAATTTTTTGTTGGTCGCAGTTGAAAAACTTCATTAAGCATGGAATTTTCATTCTTATGCAAGTGCAATTCATGTAGTACGATAAACATAAATACAGTTTTTATCTTAATTCGTCAGCTTGTCGAATAGAGTTGCAGTTATACTCATACAATTCATATTTTGTTATGTTACTTGCAAGATAAATATGAGTTTTAGACTTTATATTATTCATGGTATTCCACTTTGTATGACCCTCAGAGTAAGATAAGATAAAGTAGGTTAGTATGAATTTGGACATCACACATTTCAACTCTTTTTCCTGCCCATTCTTAAAATGGTTGAGCATGTAATATAAAATCGACATTTGAATCTCAAGATTGACGATGTTCATAGCAATAATTGTCTTGCAATTTTTATGAACCTGTACTTGAAAATAATTTCATGTGTATTTTTTTACTACAACACACAAATACAGTGCATTACTGTCTGAGAAGATATTAGCCACGTATCAGCAAAACTGATACCATGAATCTATGAATCTAACTACATTGATAAGTGTGGCATCCGCTGTAAGATGAGAGACTTACCGAGACAGCACGAGGACTGTTCTCTTGGAGCACTCCACTGCCCTCATGATGTTCCTTTGTATGAATTCCCCCGGGAGGAAGTGTTTGTAGTGAAGGCACAACCTGATATCCGGGTCCTTCTCTTCGATCACTGCAAAAGAAAAAAAGACCTTAGATATGGAAACTAGATTAGACATTGATTCCGATTTGATGTGACGTCTCAATTATGTCAAGCCTCATCAGCACACTTTCTATAAAGAAATTTTTCCATACTAATTTATATCAAATGATATAAAAGTTACAATATACTAAGAAGTAAATTATCATTTCAATTTGTAATAATAATACGAGAAATGATAATGTCCACAGCATAATCATACAAAGATACCAACGAAAAAATTTCTCCAAATTACATTATTGCATTGCAGCCAAAATACATTACAACCAAACTGTCAAACCTATTCTAGACCAAATTGCACAGGGATCATTTTCGATTCATTTACTTTGCTTCAGAAATACCTGTCCTCAAATCTGTCGTATCTCAACTGGGAGTGACGAGCGAAGAACTCACCCTCGACTAGCTCCTGAATGACGAGGTCTTGATCTTTGTGGCTGAAGGAGATGAAGGCGTCGAACTCCTTGTCTCTGTCGATGTCCTTCTCCTTGACCCAGGTCACTCCGTGTGAGTAGAGCCACACCTTCACGTCCATATGGTACCGTGTCCAGACGATTTTTAAGCTGGTCAGCACCACGAACAAACCTACGAAGAAAGAAGGATTTTATGATATGTTTCCGGACACAGTCCAAATCAATTTGTTCATTCATCAAGTCTTAAGGAAAACTAGTACTCTTCGAGTTGCTTCATGCTCGTTGTCACTCATGAGGCAAAAATAAGATGCCTTAAAGCATGCTGGACAGCTATGAACATTTTATACATCTGTCCTCTATAGCGTTAAGGATTTCACGTTAAAGCGCTTGGCATTATCACTCCAGGTTGTGTGCCTTGAAATATACATTCAGTGAAAAAAAAAATGTTTAATCTGAACAAGCAAATTTCCTATTAAGAAGGAATTCTTGAAACAGTGGACCATATAATAAAGGAAACTGAAATAATTTTTCCGAGAGCGTTAATTCCATGATCATGAAAGAACAAATTCATGGCAGAAGTGCTCATGCGCAGTACTTACTGAGAAATCCGAAACCAATGAAGATGTAGAGAACTGTGATGTCTGGGCAGAGTTCCGAATCCGTGAGCTGCCAGATGGCAAGCTCAGCCAGCCCTGGGTCGGGCATGTCAGATCCGCATCGTGTCTCTTTCACGTCCAGCACCTTAGAATACGACAGAAAAGAAACACTTTATTCGCAGAGAAGCAATTTCATATCCACATGCAGAAAACACGTGGTTTTACGAGGCTTCATTGAAAGATTCAATTCCATTTCTTAAAGTTTTAGAGTGTAGCTTAAATTTCTTTTATTTTCTTAATTAACACATTTGTCCCCTAACATTAAACTCAAAATATTTTTAAGAATTTTATAACAGAGTTATAAAGATCTGATGGATAAATGTTTTCTTACTGGGGGGAAAAGAGCATTCGTTTCGAAACTTACAATTACAAAAATTTGTGTGGGAACGATAGCTCTGTAGGGTCTGAATTCCCTTTAGACGAGTCTTGGCACCGACATACTGTAATTTAACATTCCAAGTTTCGGTAGCACAATGCAGTATCAATAGTTTTAATAGCTTTCTTTTCTGCAACTACATTAACGTTCAAAGTAAATACAGAGTGATTCTTTTCTAAAAAGGAAGTAAAGAGTTTTGATACTCACTAGCACTGATTTCAAGACTACCCATTTCTTAAAGTCGAGGGCGTCGCAGTCGCAGGCCCAGGGATTGTTGGACAGCGTAACAATTGTCAGGAACTCCAGGGACTCGAGGAGGGAAACGGGAGGCTTCTGTATGAGGTTGTGGTCGAGGTAAAGGAACCTCGTTCGACTGGGAAGCCTTGCCTCTTCCAAAGACTGGAGCTTGTTGTTGGACAAGTTCAGACCCTCGATCTCGGCCTCGATGACGAAGGGCATTTCCTGATTGGCTCTCGGCAGGAAGATCTCGAGGACAGTAGAGTTCTGGAAGAAGAAGGGTAGCATTTTAAAAATATTATATTTAGCAGTTATAAATGTTTTTCTATAAAGAAGTTTCAGAGATGAAAGGACATTCAAACTTTCTTGCATATAAAAAACAATTTAATAAGATTGTGATGTGGGACGTTTAAATAGAAAATTCTAATTAATTGTTACTTATACAAAAAACTGTCAATCATCATCAAATTATTTGCTTTCAAACCATCATCTTCATGCGACGCCAAGGAAGAAAATACAAATAATTCGTCATACTAAGAACCAATTTAACGTTTTTTTTAATGTGGCTTTAAAATAAAGTGTGTGTGGTGTGTTAAGGTATAAAGTGTGTTAAGGTATTTAGAATAATATCACAATAAACTAGTTGCTTTTGTGTTGGATGAAAGGAAGTGAAGGGGGTGAAATGAGAGTCGATTCTTCTTCTTTTCCTCAAATGTTTCTAATAATCTATTCGTAAACACTGAGTTGAAAAGATCTCGATTTTTTAAGTGAAAGGTTGTGGCATTTACGTGCTCTTCCATGAAAAAAGGCGGCAGATTTGTGAGTCCAGAGGAGCTGCAGTCCACAAATATGAGGTTATCATTGGTACAGGAACATCGGCAGGGGTCAGGGCAGCGGACAGGAAGGCAGCCTTGCGCGGTACCATTATGAGAAGCGGTACAAAGGTGTTCATCTGTCGTAAGATCCTCTGATGAATTCAGGAACTGCAGGAAAGGTAGCAACTGGCTGTCGCAGTGAAAAGGATTGCCTGAAAAATAAATTCTTTTCTGTCATTAATGCCATTAAATTAAAAATATGAAAAAGGCAGCAATGATTTCCATGTTTTATTCGGGATTTGGACAGAAGTTCAAAGCGAAGTGCGGATTGCTGGAGGTTAAGGAGACGAAAGACGATGAACGACTTCTCCAGACAGGTTCTTCTTTACGGGTTTAAGAGGATAAGTGTTCTAGGGTTTCAGATCGAAGGTACAATTTTGAAATGTACCATAAGATTAAATAATGATCTTCTAACCGGTCGTCGATATAGCTCTACACTTGCCGAATAGATTCAAGTTGGGTTGATCTAAACTTTAAAGAATTCCGAAATGCCGTCATAGTTTATGAGCTTGCGCATAGTGCCATCACGAGTGACATCACGACGTGTCTTATCCAAAAGTAATGATATGAGTCTTATCCAAAGGATAAGACTCACATCAGGTAGACTCAGTAGACGCAACAAAACCATAGTTATTTTCCGTTTTAAAAATTTGCGATTGTAGCTCGTCTTATTGAGAGAATTGAACTGAAATGGATTCAGCAGCTACTACACAATTACACTTCATTTCATGGTACTTAAGTGAAATCCATGTATGCAACGAATAATCTACCATTCTACAATGAGGAAAGCCGTTGAATTCTGAGACATCTTTCCTGTTTAATTGCTCAACATTCGCGGATCGTATGATCGAAATTGAGGAAAACGTTCATTAGGAAAACTATGCATGCAAGACGACGCTTAAAAGGACTCATACAATGTTCTTCAATTTACTTTTTTTCAGAAAGCAGTAGTGAATAGTCACAGAATTGAAACTGAGTCATCTTGCACACTAACAGATCGATTTACATTTGGCATTGTGCATTACGGTATCAAACAATATTAATTGGAGAAAATTAAATTAAATAATGAGATGACCTTATAGTCTTTGCATTAGAAATAAGAAATGTACTGACCTGCTAAGTAAAGATGCGTGAGTCTTGGCGGAATTTGATTGGTGAAAATGGTTCGGATCTGGTTGTTGCTGATCGAAAGAATTCTGAGTTGTGTCAGGGTGCGAATTTCCGAATCCAGCGTGGCTATCCGGTTCATTTCCAGATGCAGCTCTGTCAGACTGTTCATGTTGTAAAACTCACCCGGACTGAAGACCTGGAGAGAAAAAGAAATGTACTTTGATTTTGAGCTCACAAGAAAACTGTCAACATTGTATTTTAACAAAAGAAATCTATGTCAATTAGAGAATAATTTCACTTAAGAGCAGTAAATAATGACAGAGGTACTCTTTTCGAATACGTCAAGCAATGTATGACAGTACTACTGTATCCAAAAAGTAAAACCAATTTTCAATTTAGAATTCCCGGGGTTTATGGAATTTCAACTTTTTTTTTCCTTTTTTAGGTTCTCGGAACTGTCTTTGGCATCGGTGGGAAGTTTCACGTCAAGACATTCATGAGTGTTTGAGTTATGCTGTGTTTGTGAGACGCTAAAACTGATTCCGGTGATTTTTGAAATGTCTGAACTAATTGAGGAAAGAACTTGCATTAAATTTTGTTTGCAGAAACCTATAGAATGTTGCAGACGACATTCAGTGAGCACTCCTATATAGGAAAGAATTGTTTAGAAGTGATATAAACAGTTCAAAGAAAACAGACAACTCGTTGAAGACGTAGAGCCCTCTGTACTGCCATCAACCTGAACCGACGAAGCTTACGTCCAAGAAATTAAATATTTGGCACTTGAAAACCGTCAATTTGCAATTAGTGACCTTGTTGATGATGTTGGAATTTCAAATGGATCGATCAATACCTTTTTGAGCCTCAAATGCGTCAAATCTGGATTTATACCAAAAACACTGAATCCGCAAGCTCGCACTGCATTGATTCTTTGTGACATTTTCGCCAAAAATGAAACCCATATCGTTCCACAACCACCGTATTCACACCGTACGACTTCTGGCTATTCCCTTAACTCAAAAGACCACTCCGGGGACACCGTTTTGTGTCGACTGAAGAGATTCAACGTGAATCGCCGCGCTCTTTGAAGTACATCCCTGCCGATGACTTTTTAGCATGCATTGAGGATTGGAAAAAACGTTGGCGTAAGTGCATTGTGTCCGGAGGGGATGACTTTGTTTGCGATGAAATAAATTTGGAAGAATAAATAAAGAGTTTTTAAAAAAAAACACAGTAGTATATCACTTTTTGGGTACAGTAGTATATCACTTTCATTATTATGAAGATACTGTTTTATTTTTATGGAAGGTTTTGTAAGCTGGTAAATTGCATTATGCGCTTACAATATGTATGAAATATTTCGGATGGTGGATGTGTCTTCGACATGTTAAGTTTGTCTCGAACAGTGAACAGGACGTTTAACTTTAATTTGTACTGAAGAAAGTCTAGAAACTCGTCCTCATGAGATAATTTACACATACATGAGTCCTCATCAAAATTTACCTCGAGTTTAGTCGCTGAGAACTGTGTAACTGCAGCGCTCTCTCTTTGAATAATCAACTGATATAAGACAGTTAAAATTGTTGTTCGAAAAAAAATGAAGTGCATCACTACTAATGATTTCAAAAACTATGTGTGGAAAAAATAAAATTGTCTTTGGTCACGTAAGAGCAGTAAATAATGACAGAGGTTCAGAATCATACATTGTTCCATTCCTCACTACTCTCTCTAGTACACATCTTAAATTATTTCTACAAAAAAAAGCTAACTTGGAACTGTAAATATTTATTGTATATTTCATTTTGCAAAATTTGTGAAAGATTTTGATGCAATCACAAATTACATAAATCTATATTTTTAAATCATTTTAACACCGATCTATAAAACTTTGTCCCAGATTTTCGAATGAAAATTATTGATTTGCAGCGAAGCAATATATTTAAAGAAAAATATATTAATTGAACTCATTAGTGCTGTGATTTTATAAAGTCTTTCATTCACGCAGTTTGATCAGATGTATGAATTTCCCCAAGTGTTTGTTGTTCAGCTTTCGGAACTACTTATCTGTGGGAAAAAATATTTCCATAATGAAGCATACAAAAAATAATTACAGATCCAAGTTAACTGATGATCATTTGTAGTCATTGGTGATATTTTTCAACTTGAAAAATAACTTTATGTAAAACTTGATACACCACTGAAACTTGATTGCAGTTTTAGGACAACTCTCATGACACTGATTACAGTTAAAATGCTCAATTTCATTATGCATATCAGTCATTGTATTTCTTAATGAGTCGTTACATAGCCCTGGTGTGATTAATATTTTGTATGATTTACTTACATTGTAAATTGTACAATATAGTCAAATTAAACTGTAACGGGTTCTATTTTACAGACCAGTGTTTAAGATGATGTATACAGGGAATGAGATGATGATTAAGATGATGTATATAGGGAATGAGATGATGATTAAGATGATGTATACAGGGAATGAGATGATGATTGATGATTAAGATGATGTATACAGGGAATGAGATGATGATTAAGATGATGTATACAGGGAATGAGATGATGATTAAGACGACGTATACAGGGAATGAGATGATGATTAAGACGACGTATACAGGGAATGAGATGATGATTAAGATGACGTATACAGGGAATGAGATGATGATTAAGACGACGTATACAGGGAATGAGATGATGATTAAGACGTATACAGACGTATACAGGGAATGAGATGATGATTAAGACGACGTATACAGGGAATGAGATGATGATTAATTGATGATGGTGAACATTTCAAAGTGATCGTGGATTGGAACGTCACCAAACGTAGCAACAAATATTTAATAAGAAGGCTCACTGTATTTGTAATCATTTATTAAAAGAAGGGGATCGTTGGAATCACAGATGTTTGTTTAGAATCTGCAAATTATTAATGGAACACAATCTTTATAAATCACAAAGTTATGCGGTAATAGAAGAAACGTATCTCGTATCAAGATGCGTGCCATAGGCTTGCTTTTAGAAGTTAAATTGCAGAAAAATAATCATTGATTGGTAAAAAAATGGCTTCTTTCTAAAAGAATATAAAGATTGCTCTTTCGAGCAATGAGAATAAAATCAAGGGGTTAGATATTTTTTTTTTTTTTTTTTTTTTTTTTTTTTTTTTTGTTGAATTAAAATTTATTCAGCTGATAGGTTGGATGAAAATTAAGTTTTCTTTTCCAAATAATGAAGGGTTAACTGAGAATTCTATGAAACAATGGATATTTTTTTATGTCAAAATCAGCAGAAAGTTTGATGGTATGAGGTTGGGTTTGTTCATTAAATATTACCTTAAAGCACATGTGCGATACACTAGTTCTTGGCAATTGTGGAAATTTCCAAGATATTAAAAGTGTCATAGCATTCAGACTCAGACTTAATGATGCACAGATTTGTCGAACTAAAATTTCGTGCACTTGGGTTCAGGAACATAGTAAACAGTTTCAATTCATAGTAACAGTTCTTTTATTAATAATCAAAGCTAACAGAACTCATCTGAACATCATCAACACAGCGTGTTGAAATGTATCGTACTCTAGTAGGATTTTAAAAAGGGCATTCGCGTTTTGGATAATCATTATTAAACTGCAAGTGCATTACGATAATGAACAAAAGCTATTAGGACCTGAATAGTCGAATGTCTGGTGCTCGATGGCACGGGTTTCGGGTTCGAGCCACCGGCGGTGCTACAGATGTTTGTAGTGGTTCGGAATCCAATTTAAACAGTATGCCTCGGTCATATATGACTGTCAAGTCAAACTTCTACCTACGGGTGCTCCCTATCACAACAGAAGCTGCCACCTTTCCCATCCTTCCAGGAGTAGATCAATTATGGGATGTCCGTCCTGCACTACAGGACACTAAGGAATATATACTGATAAGTCACAAAAGTAGAATTGAAAAAAAAAATCGTCATTCAGTTGTTGCGTGGATAGATTTTGCAAAAAAAAATTTTCAAAAATTATCTGAAACCGAAATATTTATACTTATGATAAGATGAATTTAAATTTTCTTAATTTCCTAAAGCTCCATTAGTTTGCAAATCTTTCAGCCCGTCAGTTATTGAGTACAGAAAAGCGACTCACCTCTATCCTGTTGTGGCTGAGGTTGAGGACTTTGAGATTGGTGAGATTCTGGAGGCAGCCCTGCAGGGACTTGATCCTGTTCCGGCTCAGGTCCAGAGACAAGAGTTGATCCCTGACCTTGGCGAAGGTGAGGCGCTCCACCTGCGCGATGACGTTCCCCTGGAGGTCGAGGTGCTGCACTGTCTGCCTACCCTGGAGATCCTCGGGGCCGAGGTGCGCGATGTTGTTGTCGGCCATCGAAAAATTCCTCACCGGGTTGTAAAGCAGAAGCACCGGACCCAGGGAGGTGAACAGGTTGTGGTCGAGTCTGAGGCTGCTCCGGATTAACCTCTCTGAAGGACAGAAGTTAATTTTACTGTCATTGCCTTTGAACATTTCAGGTTCATTCGTAAGCGGTTCTGATGCCAGACTGGGAGCGACCTGGTGGATAAGCCACAGAGATTGTGTACTGAGAGAGCTCCGTTTGAAACGTTATCGACCAAGGGAACTGACAGTTCCTGTAAAGATGCTAGGCAAACGCGTAATAGGTCTGTGAGCCAGTGAGAGGAGGTTTGGTTTGGTTTGTCGCTCTACGGTCATTTTATGCACACTTTAGGCTCATCAGACCGGAACCTACTACTTTTAATGTGGACTCCGAACCACTCACAAACATCCATGCAACCCGCCAGGATTCGCATCGGAAGCCTGTGGTACCGAAGGCCAGAGCGCTAGTCAATTGGCTATGAGGCCGCAGTGAGAAGAGAGTGCAAGTCCTCCGCATATGATCTTAAATAAGAACATTATTTTATCGAATTTCAAATAAAACTTCATATTTAAAAGTAAGAATCCTTAATTTAATGCTTTATGGCATTATGCTGTTGGATTTTAAGAGGGCAGAATTTTAATCTTCCTCAAATGAATCTGTTTCTTATGTTAGGTTAGTAAATCTGCTTACCCACTGGAGGAAAGTTCAACGCTAACAAGAATCTCTTCACTAAAGAAAATCTGCTTTGCCTCCGACAATTGAAAAATGCATGCATCTACCACGTGACTTAGAGCGTACAACAGCGAGTGCGCTCAACTTTACAGTGAATTTCTGGGCTACAACACAATTTTAGGGGGGATTATATTTTCCTCCCACCCTCATGTTCGGATAGACTTTTCTTACTCTCAGATGGATCGCGTGCATTCCCAGGAGGTATTTGTGTGCCGCATAGAAGAAAACAGGGAAAACTACCAAAGGCAACCAGAATGTTAATGTTGAAAGTCAGATTACGTGGAACTCGTCACGTGGCAGGTATTCGTTGACGCTTTACGCCTAGCTGTTGCGAAAGTTTTTTTAAAAAATGCATTCGTTCCAGAATGCTTCACTTCCGACTACTAAATGTAAGTATCAGTAAGTTGTACCACACCTCAAAGTTTTTCCGTTATCGTTGTATCACCCTGTCTCAATATTTTGAGATTCATATGAAAGTAATCTTTGTACATGTACCCTTATTCTTTCATTCTAAATCATTGGTATAAAAATATATAACAGACGATCATTTTTCAGAATTTTCAATTAAACAAAAACAGTGAATCAAAATAACCTTACTAGACTTACCACTTAAATAAATATCTGCTCGATTAAATAAAATAAAAGTATAAAATTACTAAATTATAAAAGAACCAGTAAAAACAGTATATAACTTTTAATTTTAAATGAGCAAAACTTGAAGGAAACACCACGTTTTCGAATGAATGAAAACAGGGCGAAACATCGGGGTCTTTTTGGGTTGATGAAACTACTACGATTTGACATTTGAAATTATTTGCTCATTATGGGAAAGTGCGGAACATTGTTGTAATTTACACGCACTGAAATGCATACATTTTTCGATGAATTTCGGTAGCATGCATGTCTTTACGAGAGAAAGAGAATAACTGAATCGTAATTCTATTACACAAGTCACAGTAACTGTTTGTCAAAAGTAAGAAGATGGTATTAGACTGATGTGTTTTAAGCACACAAAATAGAGCTTTCAGCTACTGAGGAATCGCGATCTGACCACTGTTGTTGTTTTAAAAAGAACTGAACCTTTTTGTTCAATGATTCTCATATAAACAAAACTATGTTCAGTTCTTTGAAGAGTATTCACTTACCACTGTATTTCCTGATGCTCCGATTGGCCACTTTATCTATCATGTTGAAACTGAGGTCAAGTACCTCCAGGGAAGGCAGTTGCGCATCAAACTCTCGTATGAGGCAGTGATCCAAGTACAAGGAACGGATGTTCTTCGAATTTTCGCCGAACATGTTCGCGGTAATCCGTTCGATTGGGTTGTACGAGAGCTCCAGCGTATTCAGTTTCGGCATAATGTTGGGCAGCACTCCGCTCAAGTCGGAGATGTTGTTGTTGTTCAAGTAGATGTACTGGAAACAGAAGTCGTAATTATTTATCGGATGTATGGAACAAAAGGGGAGTAAAATATATTTTATACATTTAATTTCACCTCAAAATGATCCTATTGAATTACTGTTATTGTATCCTTTTGCATGTGGTTAGAATGGAACAAAACAAATTTTTGAAACCCTCAAGAGAATCCCATTCCAAAGAGGTTCTAGATCAATTTAAATGCCAGATTTTCCTTCTGTTTAGCTCAAGGAAGGAGAAGGCGACTTTTTCACATGTCGTGGTTGAAGGCATACGTTCAAAATTTTGATGACACAATGTGAGTATATTGCAGAAAAAAAAAACCATGAGACCATTTCATATTTGATAACGCTGAAAATGTTGCAAACTTGCCATTTTAGTAGCAAATATTGCAGGGCTCTAGTGCCTACATTTTAACAAAATCTTTAACAACACATTTGTGGAAAGCTGTAATCTGGTATTTACTTCCAACCCATAAAACCCATAAAGTCTCTCTACAAATATAGAAGGAATTAATGAACAGGCACAATATGAGTATATTGCTCAAATGAGCCATGAGAGAAGTACATTTGGCAGCGCTGAAAAAGTTGCATTCATGGAATGGTATTTTCTCTACAAAACGACCAATAAATTTGATGAGTTAGTGGAGAAAGGGTAAACTTGCGATGCAGGGCCTACTAAAAAGGTTTCAAGCTTTAAAGTTTTTATTATTGTCCAATGTTATCTTTCCTTGTGCATTATTTCGTGGCAGACAACCATTCGTAGCAGTTAAATCTCAATTACAATTCTATTACGAATTTTAAAAAAAAGGTTGAAATTTATTTTGGGCTGTTTTTATTTACACGTATGTTCTACTTACTACTTTTCGAAAACAAGAATCGCAAAAATGAACACGTAACAAGGTGGTGGAATAAAAAACATAAACCTAAAAGGACAATTGAAAAATTTGTGAAGACGGACAAAATATCCATTTATATCCATTATTATCAAAATATCAGCATATATTAGCAGCTTCTTCATGAGAATTATTGAAAATTTGAGAATTTTTTTAAATGCTTATTTTAATTGATGGCAATATAGATTAAAAATACTAAGGCTATTAAAGATACTTATTAATCTATTTATTTTTTTATACAACTTGCAAGCAAATGAAGGAAATTTAAAGGAGACCATAAATTAGAAATACTCTCTAGAATAGAACCTTCATTCTTCAAATTGCGGAATAATGCGTTTAAAAGCAGCCATCCTTCTCCCAGTGGCTATTGGCGTCAAATATACAAAAAACATTGTAATGTGTTTCGAATTTGATCGTAGGCCTACTGATTTGGCAGTTAACAACCTGCTCATTACCTACATGTAGTACAAATTTCAAAACAGACCCTTCGCAAGACTATCCGTGACTTCTATTTGTTATTACACAATGAGGGTGACGAATTGTTATTGTCATAACCAGATTTGAAGAATGTCTGATTTCTGCACCGAATTCTTTTACACCAATTGTCGACTGTGGATTGTTTTATCGCAATTTTATTTTATATGATCATTATTAATGGCTGAATGTTTTTTTGACATAAGTTCGTCTTAAATGGAACTCATATTACTATGTAAACAGTATTCGATCTAACAACGCATTTTTTACAACTTTAAGGATGTAGTATTTGCACTAACTTAACAAACATTCTTGTACACTGAAGGTGCTTCCAAAAAACTATGTATTCTATAAAAAGTACAGACACCAAAGTAAAGAAAAGTTGTAGACGAATAAAAGAAAATCGTACATTTTAATCACAAATATGCTATAATTGCAATAATTTAAGACATTTTATACTTACTGACAGAATAGCTTTTGTAAGATCTTCTTTCGTTACTCATCGAAGATACATTTTAAAAAACCTCGGCGCTGAGAACACGCATTCGTTTGCTGCTATAGCAGATAAAAAAGCTGATGATTATCCTTCTTGTTGGCTTTTAATTTGAAAGATACATTTGTGTTGTCTTTTTAACATTAATTCTTAGAATTTCGGTGAAATAAAAGCTGATTTTTATTGAAAAAAAGTCGGTAGTCTGATTTTAATGCCGACTCCTGACTCTGATTCTTTGCTTTTTCACATGGTGCGATTTCTCCACAAATTCTCGATTGTCATATTCTTCGTGGACACTTGAGTTGCACCCAACCAGAAACTTGCTCACCCAGCAGACATTCAGCAATTCCACCAAGCTTTTAATTTTTTCATCTCGACGCAAGAGTTCCACGAAAATGAATGATTTTGATCAGGAGGTTTTTTTTTTCTTTGAGTCGCAGTGGGCGGTACTTTGCAGAGTTATTTACAGAAAACTTTAATTTCTCCTTTACGGTACTTTACGGTACTTTGCAGAAAATAAAATGTGAAATGATATGCAAAGATAATATCAAACTCACCATTCAATACCATGGTACATTTAGTCAAATTTTTTTTTTTTTTTTTTTTTTTATTTTTCTATTGCTATTGTATTTTTTGTATATTTATATGCACTTGCATTCTTTTATTGTAGTAGTTCTCAAAGTAGGCGCCAGGCAGCACTGGCAGGCCTTTAACGATTTCAGGACGAGTTAGATAGTTTCATTACAAAGAACTGGTCTTTCAGATCACTCTTTCCTTTGACATAAAAAGTTGCTAAGCAGTGATAATGCATCAAAGCAGGTTTCCGAAGAACTAGGAGGGCTAGCATCTATGTGATTTTTAATTAGAAAAATTTCCATTGCAGCCTATGAGACTTTTCCTTCTGTAAGTAGTACTTTGGCGAATTGACCATCTGAATAGATAGCTGAAAGGCATTCGTAACTGATGTAATGTTCTTAATGTGTATATTACTTATTAAGTGTTGGACTTATATCATGTGTGTAACCTCCGCAAATATGTAATCGTTGTTTCTGCAAATTTCGTATGCGAATGGCTATAGTAGAAAAAAGGCTTAGTTAAAAGAACATTGCTTTAAGATCAACGCGTGTCTTTAAAAAATAAATAACGTTCTTTAAAATGTATAAGTGAAAAGTTATTTAATAAATAATGTTAATGTCGCAACCGCTACTTTCCATTGGTGACAATGTTGTAAATAATGTGGCAAATACCTAAACGACAGAAAACCAGTCTGATAGGGCTAATTCTTCGTACACTATAAAGCTCAGTGAAACAATTTTATCTTTCCTCATAGGTAAGCCAGAAATTTGGTTTTATCCGACAGAAGGACAATTAATGGTATAACTAATGAAGACACTAAGTTAAACTACATTGTCTCACAAATAGAACCTAAACATGTGGATTCTATTGGGGACATAATAACCGATACGATTGAAACTAAATATTCATTCGCAAAAGAGCGTTTATTAAATATATTTAAAAAAAGTTAAAACGAAAAATCAAACAGCCTTCTCACTGTCATTGAAATGGGTGACATGAATCCAAGCCATTTATTACAAAAAATGAAAATCCTTGGCAACCATTGATATTTCTGATATAGTATTAAAAACGTCATAGATGAAATATTGTCTCACCCTATTAAACATACATTGGTGGTTAGTGATGAAGGTATTGATAAATCGGCAATAAGGGTTTTGACATATATTCACAAAGTAAATTATGCGAGACTCAACTTCAACTCAACTGAAGTTAAGAATTCGAGCTCTTCGCCAAATACCATTTCACAATCACTGGAGAAGATGCGTTCGTTGGTACAACGTATTGAAGAGCTCCATTTTCAATGAAAGAAATCGTAGTACAGGGAAAAATAACTGTGTTGTTGTTTCTTATCCCACTTCGCTGGCCAAGCCCACGAACCCATACGTACTCCTGATTGAAGGGGAAGGAAGCAGCTTCTGTCGAAATGGAGCACCCGTAGGTAGAAGTCTGACTTTGGCTCCGTGACGCTCTTACAGTCATAGGAGACCGGGACCTATGGCTTAATGTGGATTCCGAACCCATACGTACTCCTGATTGAAGGGGAAGGAAGCAGCTTCTGTCGAAATGGAGCACCCGTAGGTAAAGTCTGACTTTGGCTCCGTGACGCTTTACAGTCATAGGAGACCGGGACCTATGGCTTAATGTGGATTCCGAACCCATACGTACTCCTGATTGAAGGGGAAGGAAGCAGCTTCTGTCGAAATGGAGCACCCGTAGGTAGAAGTCTGACTTTGGCTCCGTGACGCTCTTTCAGTCATAGGAGACCGGGACCTATGGCTTAATGTGGATTCCGAACCCATACGTACTCCTGATTGAAGGGGAAGGAAGCAGCTTCTGTCGAAATGGAGCACCCGTAGGTAGAAGTCTGACTTTGGCTCCGTGACGCTCTTACAGTCATAGGAGACCGGGACCTATGGCTTAATGTGGATTCCGAACCCCTACAAACATCCATGGGCACCGCCGGGATTCGAACCAGATACCTGTGGTACAGGGAGCCAGAGCGCTAGCCAATCGGCCATCAGGCCCCTAAAATAACTGTATAAAGACAGAAGCAGAAGTTCAAGCGTTGCAATCATGATGGCAAATTGTGTTGTTATCACTTTATTTTCGGATCAAGATGCTTTCCGGAAAAATGTAAGCTACCATTAAACTGGAAAACCCAGGAAAACCTGCTTGAGCAACAGAATCAACATTAACGGCCAGTTCTGCTGCTGAAGATCTGAAGAAGTGCCTTGATTTCCATTATAGGCTTTTCGTAATTGACAAAAAAAACTGGGATAAAATTTTGGGTTGACTGTGGCGCGGATGTAAGTATAATTCCATCCAGGTGTAATGATAAAGTGAGTGGCGACTTTAAACTTTATGTCGCGAATGGTACTGATATTCCATGTTTTGAACACAAAACTTCAACTTGTGATTTGGGATTTTGCCGTGATTTTCAAAGGCCTTTTATCATAGCCAAAGTCAGTAAAGACATTTTGCGTGCAGATTTGTTAGCAGATTTCATTTATTGATAAAAACAAAAAAATTAATCGTCGGTTCAACTTAACTGAGCGTTATTGGTGAAATTACATTGTCAGCCGACGAATCAAATGTGAGCTCCTTAAACAAAAGTAATAAATCTTCTAATAATTTTGGGACAATTTCCAAAAATAACAAAATCTCTAATCCGAAACTAAGAAAAACGTTACTAATTTCTAAATTAAATTATAATATTGCTCATTATATAACTACTAACGGCAATCCAGGTTTTTCAATAACAAGGCAATTAGATACTAAAACAATTGAAATAACCAAACAGAAATAAAATTTAGGCTTGAAAACATAAATTCTGGACAATTAAGAGTTAAAATTTATGGAAAGAAAAAAAAAAGAAAAGATTAAGAATTGAAATTTTCTGAAAGATTAAGAATTGAAATATTAGAAATACAAATGTATGCTTTTTGAATTGCATTATAAAACCATCGAAATCACCATGGACAAACGCTCTTCATTTAGTCACAAAAACAGACGGCACTCTGACAGATCATGCGCAGATTATAGCCGCTTAAATGATATCACTATGCAGGGGGAACGAGGAAGAGAGTTGAGGGGCAGCGGAAGAAACCGGGAAGCAAAGGAGTGAAGGATGGATTTATTGAAACAGAACGATGTTAACAGCGTCAATGTATCCGCAGTTGACCTGTTTTAAAAGTAGTGGGCGACATGAAATTTGCAGTGGAATTGGCTGAGGTTTCTGACAGATGTGAAGTCTGTTGTTGTGTCCTCAAGGGTTGTGGGTCCGTTGGTGACAATGCGTTGTACAAACATCGCCCCCATTAAACTTCAAACGCGGGTCCTGCACTCACGTTATTTGTCTGCATATGACTTTCGGGTACTTTAGATTGGTCTTGAGATCATCTACATTCTAAAATATTCTTATTTTTTTGATATATTTATTTTGATCATGCAGAGACCTTTCAAATGGTTTTTTGATTACCCATGTACTACGTCTGATTCCCGACATAGAACAGCCGAGACTGGCCCGCGCTACAGGATTCCAGGCCAAATTCCTCTCCACGCTACACGACACGTGGAATCGTCCCCTCTCTGCACTAAACACTTTCTGCATTCCTCTGCACGATGATATATCTAGAATTTCTTAATTACGCACAGTTTCGGATTTATTATCATTCAACTGAACATAGAAACACGACGTTCAGTCCCTGAACCAGTTTCCCATACGACCCCATGTTATAGATGTTTTTACATGAAAACAGATGAAGATTTATAAGAAAAGTAAAGAATGCTTTCGATAATTCCTACAACAAAGATAAATCTATTTTTATTCGCATTCCAAAGAAGACTTTTTTAGACATAACTGACCCCAGGGTTCTTTCCAAGAAAGAGGTGGTCCACGTGCAGCAGCTGGTTGTAGGAGAGCCGCACAACCTCCAGGCCTTTCCAGGACTTGAAGAGTCTGGGAGGTAGGAAGGTCAGTAGGTTGTAAGAGATGTCAAAAGAGGTCACACTCTCTGTGCCCTGTGTACAAAAAAATACATAGAAAATCGTTCTTGAGACATTTTACAAACACGCTCGATGTTTTCCATAAAGCTGGTTCAGAATTAAAGTCAACATAACACATATTAAATTATGAGACATAATAGAACACTATTTCAGAACAATATTTGAAATTCCTTGCTTTCATATCTTTTCCCTATCCAATGTTATTAGATTGAGTTGCAAGTAGCAGAATAGGATATATTTATGGTGTCCTCGTTAAAAGAAAACTTTCACCCACGGAGTATAAATCTTTAAAATACGATCCATTTTTGTTTAATAAAATTACAAAATATTTTTAATTCTGTATAAAGAAAAAATTTCGTTTTTTGAATATCTTTATTTGTATTGAACGATTGTTTTACAAAAATGCATGTTTTATTCTTGTTTTAACAATTTTAATTTTTTTCAATTTGGTAATAACAATTCGGTACAGCAATGATAATACTATCTATAAATATTAATAATAATCCTATAGTCGTATAATATTAGTCCCATTTACACGTACTCTTTTAATATGTAGCTTGGAAACCAGTGTGAAATAAGGAAAAGCAAACTAAACAATTATTCTAACATTATTAAATTATTCTAATTATTAAATTACATCTATTCTAATTTATTATTATTATTACATTATTCTAATTATTAAAACAATTATTCTCGATGTACAATTTGCATTAAAATTTGAGTTTTCCCTGCCTAACTTAATTGAATCTAAACATCAATAAAATTATGTCTAATTTTCTAAATCCTATATATATATATATAGGATTTATAAAATTAGACATAATTTTATTGATGCGCAGCACAGACGTTACTCACTTTGCATTACCCAAGGGACGCGTGTAACTTGAAGATACGGACGCGGAGTAGCAATGCCCTCGCAACGCTCTACGATCCTATTAGGACCGGGATCTACGGTTTAAAATGGATTCCGAACCATTACAAACATCCATGGCACCAGCGGGACTCGAACCCGAAACCTGTGGTACCGAGCGCCAGAGCGCTAGTCACTCTGTGTGTGTGTACGTGCGTGTTTGTGTGTGTGTGTATACGTGCGTGTTTGTGTGTGTGTACGTGCGCGCGCGTGTGTGTATTAATGTATTCAATAAGCAAACGAGCATGGTTACAAAATAATTCATTTGTAATTCAAATTCCGCTACATTTGAAATATGACATTTCTAATTATGTTTCTAATTATGAAACGAGTGTGAATCAATGAAAAGCAAACAAAAGTATTATTCCCAGTGTATAATTTGCATTAAAATTTGTGCTTTCTTGCCTAATTTAATTGAACCTAAACATTAATAAAATTACGTATGTTTTTACACCCCCATATATATATGTGTGTGTGTGCGTGTGTATTAATGTATTAAATAAGTAAACGTGCATGGTTACAAAATAATTCCTTTTTAAGTCAAATTCCTCTACATTTGGAATACGACATTTCTATTTGCGTAATCTTTAAATATGAATTTACTGTGCTGCAAGATTTTCACGAACCGTTTCTCAATCAACACAGAGGGGTAAAAAGAATCTCTGCACGCACACACAAGAAGAAGGAAGATTAACTTATGCAGCCGACAAAGAGGAGGTGGAAGATCTGTTTGTACGGTTGGCACAGAACAAAAAGTACATGAAACGTGTAAGGCCGAAGGGAAGCTTTGAAACTAGCAAACAAAATAAAAAAGAAGATATAGGGGGTGGTAATAGTGTCCTCACCTGGAAGACGTCGTCCGCCACGTGGGTGATGGAATTGTTAACGAAGGTGAGAATTGACAGACGAGTCAGGTTCTTGAGGTTGTCGCCTCTCAGCTGGGTGAGGCGGCTGTTGTCCAGCCTCAGGATCCGCAGGGAGCTGCGGATGGCTCGGAAGTCGGGAATCTCCTGAAAAGCGACATTTTAAATGCAAATTGCGCATTTAACAAACTTTTACTTAGTTTGAAAGATAAATTTATCCGATATTTTCAAGCAATTTTGCAAGCAAAGATATTTGCTTGGATATTCGTTTGATTTTTGTTCACTACAACAGAGGATATTTATTTAAGAATTTATTGGGAATTCTCAACACATAAGCAACGATCAAATCGCAGTTTGGGCATCAAGTTGGTGATTTATAAAGTCGCAATAAATAATTCAACATGGCCTGTTACTCAAATACTTGCTTTTTTTAATGGCAATTTTGTTTTATTTATGACAACTTGTCCATCGGATCAAATTTTCTAAGACATACGATCAAGTGAGTAGTTAGCCATTACACATTCTTTTCTATTTATTTGAGGTAGATATTTTTTTTTTTGCAACTGTTTTTTTTATTTATTTTTATTTTTTTATTTATTAATTTTTTTTTTTTTTTATTTGTTGTTGTTCTTTGAAGATCGGCCATCGTCAAGTTTGAGAAAAGATTTTCATCCCCAATTTCTATCAGATGAAGAATATTCGAGCCATCTCTTTTTCCCCGCCATTTAATTCCACTTAATGCAGTATTTAAGTTTCGAGAAAATTGTGAAATATTTAAATGCTTAAATTAATATTTAATAAATAAGCGGCATTGCATCGCCAAGTCTCGTACAAAAAAGGACGGATTACAGATTTACCTTTCTCTACGTTCGGCTTCGCTTGAGATAAAGTGCCCATCAATAGTAAAAAACAGTAAAAATTTTTTTTTTTTTTTTTTTTTTTTGCATTTGTTCAAGATTAATTTTAACGTTGTCCTCAAAATCATTAATGGCTCGCCCTCTAATGCAATCCGGAGGTTAATAACTTTAGTAAAAATTACATTACAAAAGAATAAAATGCGTCTCTGCGATTAACTTATATACAAGTAGAAGCATTTCAATTATTTTTTTTTTTTATTTTTAACGAGGTGAATAATTGAACTCAGAAGAGTTTTAAAATTCTGTAATTTTGATTTACTTTTTCTTCTTTTGAAGAATTCTCCAGATTACTTAATTCTTTGTAGATATAAAATATTGTTAACTGATAATCAAAAGTTTTCAATCAACAAAATCTCATGAAAATTTTCTTTTCTAATGCTCGCAATACAGAGACCGCTGTTACTCATAGTGCACTACCCAGGGGCACGTGTAGCTAGAAGATTGGCTAAGGAGATGAATCACACTACCCTCACAATGCTCTGCAATCCTATTAGACAAGAACTTACGGTTTGAAGTGGATTCCTAACCGCTACACACATCCATGGCACAGCCGGGACCCTAACCCGAAACCTGTGGTACCGAGCGCCAGAGAGCTAGCCACTCTGCCATCAGACCCCAATATCTTAAGATATATCATTAAGAAACTATCTATAATTTCCATGGATGATTATATACATATGGCTCCTCGTCTATAAATTACTGACTACTATAAATTACTACTACTATTGATGTTTCTCTTCCATGCTCAACGACTCTCACAGGATCTTTGAACCTTAGATGGAAAACACCTTATTAGTCTCAAGACTAAAAGAGACTACAAACTGCAAACGGCTTCAAGAGAGTTCAATAACAATATTTTATATATATGTTACATTTCAAGTTAAAAAAAAAATGTTTTTTTTTTAAGAAAACATTTTTTGAATAGCAAACAAATGAAACATTTTATGGGGTGTCATTGTTGTTTTTGAATTGAAAATATTAATAATTAATGAAATCCTTTCTTTAAAAATTATCTAGTCTCCTTTTCTAAATCACACATTAAATGTAAATCCACGGAAATAAAAAGAAATGTGTAAAAGCGTGTGATATCTAAAAAAATATTCATTATTTCTCAGTAATGGGTTAAGCAAAACTGAATCAATCATTCAAAAAAATCCATAATTCTAACTAAATTTTAACTAAATTATGTGGCAAAGCAATAAAATTAGTCGTGTGTCAAAATTGTAATTCGCTGTTTCTGTTACCCTTTTCCAATTGTAACTTATGAAATGCGATCAACATGTTTGTTCTGTGCAATGAAATTGACTAAGCAATATCAAAGACACTCACCTTCATAGAACTTCTTCTTACAGTAAAATATCTGAGCTCGAGCACCCCATCGAAAGCACCTTCTTCCACCCTCCGGGTCTGGAAATCGTCTACAGTGAGTTCAGAAACAAACAGTCCACTGAGGAACCCTTTGGGCAGAACAGTGTTGCCGGACAGAGTGATGCGGATGGTTGTGTTTACCTCGAGTGCAGAACCATTCGTCAAGATGTCGTTAAAGGCTTCGAAGTCGCTCACATTCCGGCAATACAGTTCAACGTATTTCGCGCATTTGCATTCAGGAAGAAGTTCTTCACACTTCTCTATTGAGAAAATGTCGGACATTACCCGACAGACACACGCAGTGATTACCATTGTGAATATTGATACAATCAGACGTCCTTGCAAAAACTGCATACTGAGGCAGAAGAAACTCTTTTGATTATATTTGAATTTCAACATGTTTCAGGATTTTTCTTATGCCGATTTTCAGTTGCACAAGGAAATAAACTCTGCAAAAATAATTATTTATTAGAATTTTTGAATAGTGTCAAAGTTGTGCACTGATTCGACATACATTTTCATATGCTGATTTGATATAGATTTTCATATACTGATATGATAATATGTTCAAGTCATGCAAAAATTTCTTTAAATTATGTTTTCTGAAATATTAGCTTTCGCTTTCGGAATAAAATATCACTTGAATTAATAATTGAATTAATTAAATATCAATTATCATAAAAAAATATATTCAGTAATTCGCCAGAATCACTTTAAAAATAACAAATCAAAAAATTAAAAATAAACTAATTAAAATAAAATTAAAAAAATATTCCATCAATATCTTCGCCGTTTTTAACATTTTAAAAAGTAATTGTTTTAGAACAATCACATTATACAAACGAAACACTCCACTAGTTTCAGTGGCACAATTCCTGAATCCTCCTCTTCAAAAAATACTTCTGCTAAATGAGTACCGTGCGTTTATCCAAAAATATTTACAGCAGCACTGAATTATATAGGACAACAAAATTGCGGTGAACTCTTACTTGAAAAATGGTGGAAATTCCACACTTCCACAATCACTGGCAGAGATAATTGATTATCGGATCAGATCTTCCGTTTAAGAAATAATTCCAAACTTTGTTATAATTCTTGAACATACGAAATCCTTTGCGGCATCACCTGGATGTTTCTAAAGTTGGTTGAAGCAGGTGTCTTCGAAAGACACTGAAATCATCTGAGTCAAGCACAAAAAGAAAAGGAAAAACGGACTTCCGCAAAAAGGGGTATTTCCGCCCGGTGACGTCACAGGAGCACACGAGGAAGTGGGAGAGCGTCGCAGGTTAAACAACCGACTGCAAAATGAAAATCTGACTACAATAGCACATCATAGACACTTACGTTACTCATATTATTCCCATTGCAAAGCCAAGATGTATATTCATCATTAGAGGTAAAAATGGACATTATTAAATGGAAGAAAAATGGAATGGGAAAAAAATTATTTTGATTATTTAGTCTGTAAACAATATCTTGAAATAAAAAAGCAGCATGTAATGCTTACCAAATAGTTTGAAGCTACGTTTCTGTGATTTGGGAGGAAAAGTAAATATCCTCATATATGTTTGCATGAATTCTCACTAAACATGGACAAATTGATTCTGTTATCATTTAGTAGGATAAGCGCAAATAATTTATAATTGAATAGGCAACCATTGGACAAATATTACATTGAATTCTGATTATTATTATTAAAATAGAGGCACAGAACTTCAGTACTGTAAACCCCGTTACTATATCACATTTTGCAGTATCGAAACGTTTGTCAAGCATTATAAGTATTCATATAAACCAGAAAAAAAACGAATTAAAATATGAAATAAAACCTACTTATAATCCATAAAAGGATATTTTGATTACTTCGATAATCTAGTTACATGGATTAGTGACACAAAATTTAAATTGTCAAAATATTACAAGAATATCATACATTGAATTCAGAATAATACCATTAATATAGAAGAACATAACTTTTGCCCATACGTTGTTAAAGGTGTAATGTTATATTTCCCCATATTAAATTAGCAAAATATTGCAGGGACATATTTTATATGCAAAAATATTGGCAATTATGAATTTTTTTTTACTAAGTAGCTACGTAGATTATTACGTAAAAAGTGAGGTTGCACAAAGAAATCAGTTATTGTGATTATAAATTTACTTTGTAAAAATAAACTAAGGAAGGATATTCTTCAATTAAGCTGATATACGTTAATTAAATCCATGAATTTAATTAAAACATTTGGTAAACATTTGATAAATTAAGCAAATCCATTTGAAAAACAGACAGATCCGTTCAAGAAATTTTCAATTTGGAGAACCAAATAAAAAATGACAATTCTTAAAATTAAATATAATAAAAAATTAAAATTTGCTAAATGAATCTTTCATGCTTGTATATTATAAAAATATCTCTTTCAATTTTTGAAAATTATTCGATATATTCTTTTTTTATGAATGGGAATTTTATGCATGTTGTTGTTGCTCTAAGACAGCTGGCATTACAGAGACAGTTCATCTTTATACCATAAGCAGGGGCTGCACCTCTGTTACTTATTGAGCAGTACCGAACGGCCACGTGTAGCATGAAGATATGCTAAAGTTGCAAGTAACACTACCCCGCAAAACTCTACAACTCTCAGACTGGGACCTACGGTTTAAAGTGGATTCCGCACCACTACAAACATCTATGGCAACGCAGGGACACGAACCCGAAACTTGTGGCATCGAGTCCTAGCCACTCGGCCATCAGCCTCCTGTCAGAGTGCAGTCTAATCCTGTATTTTGGTTCCGATATTAGTTGGAAATAATATTTCCTTTACATTAGTTGTGAACAAAGGGCATTTAGGTTTTTATTTATACATTTTTTATTTATACATATTTTCAATGATACATAATTTTTAGCTTAACTAAAGTTTTGTAAACAAGAACCACAATGTCAATTTTAAAATAAAAATGACTTTGCTCCTATTTAATAATTTTTGAAGCGCAAAACGGATGTCTTGGATTGGGTCTGGGATCCCATAAGTGGGGTTGGCCATCAACCCTGCCCATGAAAAAGAACACCCTTGCTTAAATAGATTTCTTCGCAATCAATTTCATTGCATTTATTAGACTAATATAAGACAATGCTTGGTGCCACTTCTTTCGGTTAGAGTCCCCGCAGTGCCATGGATGTTTGTAGTGGTTCGGAATTCACTTTCTTTAAGCTGTGCTGCCGGTCTCTCTGACATGGCCGTATGATCATAGTCGTCTCACCCATATCCTGCCCAAATTGTAAACGGGCAGCTCAACTCTATGCACAGTGATGTAGTGTGGTGTACTAGTAGTAGTAGTAGTAATATAATCAATAAGTTGCATAAACATTTTGTGGAACACTGGGAAAAATTGTGCGCAAATCGAAGAGTTCCGAGGAATATAGTTTTTAATATCCCTCGTTAAAAAAATAATAGCAGGCATTTAAGATTCTTAGAGTAACAAAGGTATTAATTCGCTTTACAAGTTTAGTTAATATGTTTCAAAATACCATTTTCATCATCAGAGGCGCAAATAGTCCTATGGCGGGCCAAGACGCCTAGTAAAGATATCTGGGCCAGTAGATGTTTTTTATTATTACGGGTTGGGTTGTCAGCCCTGCGCCCAATAGTCATATTAGACCGGAACCCGGCTTAAAGCGGATTCCGAACCACTACAAACGTCCCTGGCACCTCCAGGACTCGAACCTGAGACCTTTTTGTCACCCAACACCAGAGCGCTAGTCACTCGGCCATCCAGGCCCCAAATACTAAGTGATAAAAATACTATTCGATAATTCAGCAACTATAATAATTGTTACGTTAACTTTCTACAAATTTTAATAGTTAAAAACTTTAAAATCACATTTTTTGTTGTAGTTCATATTCGAAAAAAGAAAATAAATGAAAAAGGCAAAAGGTAATTTATTGAACTAAAATAATCTTCAAACTGCATTTTACCCCCTACAGTAAAAGTACAACTATTGAACTTCCTTCTCAGTAATCGGTTCGCCCATTTTAAAACGGTAGCACCTAGTAATCGATTCGCCCATTTTAAAATGGTTATTTACCTTACCTGTATACATCAATTGGTTAAAAAATAATTCAAGTTAGTACAACAATGCTTATTTCATTAATTCGAGATCGAAAGATATTCTTTTTAATGTTAAAAATGTATCGGAAGAAAAGCTGTTCCGTTTCTAAATAAGGCGATGAAACACGAGGTTACCTTCACAGGTTATCCGGAACGAAATGCGGATGCACTTCCCAGAATCCTTCCAAATGCATCCTTTTTCACTTTTAAAGTTCCGTGCCAAATTATTGTGAAAGCGAATAAAGAACTTCGTACCTGGTAATAAAAATGTCCTTTTTTTTAACATAAATGTTCTAGTATTATGACGACTGTATATATGTATGTTCCGATTCCTGCTCGAATAATAACACGCCATGCTGGGGCCTCAACGGCTTAGTGTCTAGATGGATGTTATGGATGTTTGTAGTGGCTCGGGATCCACTTTAAACCGTAGGCCCCGGTCTAAAATGACTGTAGAGCTTTGGGCGTAGACTGACAACCGTGGGCCAGTAAATGGCTTCTTACCTACGGGTACTCCATCACAACAGAAGCCCCCCTTTCTCTTTCCTTGAGATGACATGGGTTCTGATTTGCTCTAGATCAGGGGGTGACCAACCCAAATGATCTTTGAAGGCCCTTGAAATGCATCCTAACTCTGTAGGCCGCATGTAAAATCATATATCGCCATATTAGATTTAGACCATTGTAGACATTTTTTGGGAGTGATAAATTGAAACATAATGAGTTCTTAGTATTGTATTTACTTATTATTCTTACTTGAAAACATAGATAATATAAAAATATTCTTTATACTAAACGCACATTGTAAAGAAATGTATAACATTCAAAATGAAATATAAAAAATATATAAATATAAATGAAATAAAAAACATGAAATCATTAAAAATATTTTACTTGACGAGTGCGACATGTGTTTCTCCACTCTTTCACTTAGCTTTTGTAAATCGATTGAATTTGGGTATTTGCACATCATGATTGGTGTTGCGTCTGTTATTTTGAGCGTGTTAAACCTCTAAGTTGAACCAAAAGCGCTAACAACTTGAACTAAGAGACTGGTTTGCTCTGCTATCAACAATCACCAAAGCGTATCTGTATGGTCACTGCGTCACTGAGGTGTGTCACTTAAAGTAAAACATAGGAACCTGTTATATTAGATGTTCCAAGATGCAGAGCATTATGAGATCCCAGAATAATTAAATTATGGCTCTAAAAACCCCATAACTGTAAACTCATCCATAGAACAGGCACTATCTGCCCTATATTCGCAAGAATACTATTATAAAATAAAAGCTAATTTTTCATCATTTCGGCAGTTCATTTTGAATTACGTAGAATGCAAAAAAATACTGAATTTTTTAATACGTTTTTTCACTCCTTGGCCATTATAAACAAAATATATTTCAAAGTGTGATACATCTCACAGGCCGAAAACACTTTCGAGGACCGCTTGCGGCCCGCGGATCGTGGGTTGGCGACCCCAAACCCGGTCTAGATGTTGCTGTCTCACCAAGGGATAAGAAACAACAAAGCAAAGCTGGTCTTCAGAAAGCCACGGGTTCGAATCCACTGGTGCGTTGAGAAAATATATTAAAAAATGGAGATTATGACAACATATGCAAACGCCTGCCATCGACCAATCACCATAGGAGGAAGTTTTCTGGGTTTTCCTCTCGTATGATACGCAATTGAATGAAAAGTTACTTTAAAATAAATCCTTGAATAATTTTATATATTTCCCCACATTCGTCAGTGGTGTATTGTGGCATCATGATGTTGAACGCTCCAGACTTTTATCCCAGTGTCAACTTGTTAAAATTAACTGAGGTTCGAATCCACTAGAGCAGTTCAGATGGCAAACCGGGAGGTTCTATCCGGCCCGCAGATAGAATTTTAATTTGCCGATCCGAGGCAAATTAAAAGAAATATATTTATATATTATTTATCCATTTTTCTTTTCTATTTTGATTAAATATTTTTTTTTTTCCTTTTTTCCAAAAAGACTGATTATCTTTTTTTTTCTCTACTTTTGTTCTACAAAATGATAAATCGACGGAAATAGCAAGCACAGACAGTTTTTCTAATCTGTAAAGTGTTAAAAGCGCAAGTTCTTTGTTAGTTGTAGCTGTAGATTGGCGCCAGCAAGTTAGAGTTTGACAAATCATTATCGAAAGTAAGTTTCCAAATTTAATATCTCACGCCCAGAAAGTCAATGCCATGTTTGCTTCATCTTATGTATGAGAAAGTGTTTTCAACTATGAACCTTAGAAAGAACTATTTCAGAAATAGACAGACAGATGAGCATTGAGCCTCGTTCCTTAGAATCATACATCTCAGTTGGAACCTCACTATAAGGAACTTTAAAAATGAATCCTTATTTCCGCCATCTCCCGGCCAACGCGTTTAAATTGTAATACTTGTATACTGTTCTTAAAATTTTAGAAAAAATTTATCTTGGCCCGCTAAATTTTTTTCCCCGATTTTTTGGCCCGCGAGCGAAAGTTTTGCCCATCCACCTGCACTAGAGAATTATTGTTGCAGTCACTGCTTTCCAGAAGAAGAGGAGACTCGATGGCGATTGTGACAATACGTGTAGAAACTTATCTGTCGATAGTCAGGCTGGCTTCTGGGATTCTTCCATGTTTTCCAGTTTCGTATTGTTTTCACTTGAGGAGTTTGTTTTTCGTCTCCTTAGAGGTGTTTAAATGAAGAGTTTTTAATTACTTAGGTAGACATTTACTTTGTCTATAATAGTTTTTCACTTTTTTTATATGAATGATTATTAGAAGGCAAATAATATATGAATCAATACATTATGTCAACCAAAAAAAAAAATTATCCAAAATATTTTTGTTTACAGCTTGTGAGATGAGATACAGCAATTTAATTAAAGCAAGTTATGTAAATATTTTTATAAAAATTAGGAAAATAACAAATCAGCTTAATTTAAGAAGATTTATTTTATTTGACATTTTTTGTACACCATCGTTATAGCATTATTATGATCATCAGCGTTAAAATAAAAATTTCATTTTGATATTAAAGACACTTAATGCAACGTAATGTAAGAGGAAAAGATAAATATAAAGCAACTTAGTAAGTATAAGCTATTTTATAATATAAAAGCTATTAAAATATAAAGCAAAATTAATTTCATTAAAATAAATCAGTTATGATGACTTATTATGGAAATCAATGAAATCTAGTCGAAGGTATCATGGAACTGATAGCATTCCTCCAATTATCTTGTTGTGAAAGATTCTCTTTATGTTTCAATCATAAAAATAGGTCATAATTTGCTTAAAAAAAAAGCATACATAACAGAGACTGCAGTATTACAGGAATAATTTATTGTCCTGTTTTGGTCCTGGGTGTGGTAAATAAGGCAATAATTTAGTTACAGTTTCAGTTAATCAATCAGTTTGATCAATCTCTTTTAAATGTAGATTTAAAATACCACTCTGCCTTTTCTAAAGTTAAAACCAGCAATTAAAGATCATTTCTTTTTCACTTCATTTTTTTATTTTTAGCCAGAATCTCTGCCAAAAAGGTAGACAAAATTCTTTATTTTTCAAATTCCTACTATTAGCTCATATCCCCTCTATATATCTTGTTCAAATTTTCCAATCGTTCATAAAAATACTTTTTATTCATCCACTCCAAGTTCAAATGCATTTTTTTTTGAACTTGTAATGGATGACTTACTTGATGTTAATTTCAGTTTTTCAAATATTAGTTGTTCATTAAATTTAATTAATTTTTAATAGCTTTAAATAGAGTTTTAGCAGTTGCAATGAAAGTGGGGGGGGAATCAACGGCTGATTTTAGCTCAATCGGTAAAATGCAAAGTTTCGATTATTAAAATAATTTTTAATAAATTTTTACTTTAAGTGACGTTTATCAAATGATTTTCGAGGGCGATTTAGCGGTTGTGGCTCAGTGGTTAGGAGTGTAGATTTGTTAAAAAATAAGGTTGAAGAGAATTTTTTTTGCCATAATAGTGTGATTCTGTCATATGTATATACATATTGATATTAATTGTGATTATTTAATGAAAATAACTAAAACAAAATTTTTCTTTTTGTTGAGCCCTAAGTAGAGATTGACTTTACATTTTTTTTTTAAATATTACTTGTTTTTAATTAAAATAAAACTATTTTGCCCACATTTTCTCCTGGGGACGTTATTATTTATGGCGATTACGCAGCACAGCTGATTTGATGCACTTGGCTTTTGGAATGGCGTTATCATGCCTCTCGGATTTTCCAAATGAATAGTCTATTTTTAAAAATTTATCGGACGTTTTGCTTTTTTATTTCTTATTAAAGGCGCATGGTTTTTCACTCATTGGTTTACTTTGGTTCATACGGCAGTTAGATGGCGATTCAGTGTTACCCATTATGATGTTTACCTAATATAATTTATTTCTGCGGAAACTCAAAAGAACGACTAGTTAAGAATTTTTTAATATTTGCATTTGTTTTTTATTAGCATATTATATTTGCATTTATTTTTTTTTTACATATTACATTAACATTTATTTTATTTCACATAATGTTTCACGGATTTTTTGATGAGTATCGTTAAATTAAATATTAAAACATTGAAGCAAACATAAACATTAAAATAATATGTGAATATTTTTTTTTCGAAACGATGCAAAAAGGAATGTTTGTAGATTTCACGTCAAACTCCTCACTAAAAGAATGTACGGAACTTGCATGTACGGGCGCAGATTCAATACGCATGCGTATGGCCTATACTATGTTTTAGAATAGCATCGATTAACGATACAATATGGGAATACTCATCCAGGTCATTGAGAGCAAAAATACAAAAGGGGATATTTTTAACAAAAATGTCAAATGGCTTATCTCTGAATCTATTCAAAACTTTTTAGTGCAAAGGCCTAACCAACTAAGGAAGGTCATATCACTTACGAAGTCACATTTGTTTTTTCCCCTCTACCCTTTTTAGGTAGGTAATCACATTTGTATCACCGCTACTCTTTTTGAAAAATTATAGTTTAAAAACACTGAAAAACACGCTTTTAGAGTTAATCTAACTAAAAAGTAAAAATAATTATTAACACAGAATAAAATGACTGACGAGAAAATATAGAATGTCCTTGTTCAAAAGCGTGGGTTAAAGCAATCGTTATAATTTTTCATTTCGAAATCTGAAGTTGGTTTAAAAACGTCATACAAAGCACTCCACTCTTTTTAAAACAGTGACATTCATTTTTCTCGATAAGTCATTTTATTCTTGTGTTTAACAATTATTTTACTTTTAGTTTGATTCACTCTAAAAAGCGTGTTTTTCAGTGTTTTAGCTATAATATTTAAATGAGGTCCCGGTACAGCGAGGAGGACTGGAACTGATTCTTACAACAATTTAAGTGTAGGTAAAACCAGAAATTTTAGAAATGCGGGCAGGCCGAGGCCAGCCAGGATTCGAACAGGGAATCTTCTGATCCGCAGTCAGGCGCGTGATCCGTTGTGCCACTGTCCCACGTAGGTTTGAATGTCTCAGGTATTTTCATTCTACATGGGCTAAATTGCTCTTCATAAGTTAAAATAAAATCACTAATCCTGGCGATCCTAATCATGATGAGATAATAAACTTATCAAACTATTTTAGTGTCCTTGATAAGCCTACAACGTTTAAATTAAATCGGAATGCTTAAAGTAGGGCAAAAATCGAGCCCAAAGAGTCAGTTACAAACATACAGGTGAAACTAATAAAAAGCGTATTAAAAAAAGATATTTTTTTGTTTGATTCTACACTGTAAGTGCTCCATTCTTTTTTTCATTACAATACTTTCTTCGATCTTTAAGTACAAAATAATTTTTCTATATTCTGAATTTCATATTATCACCCATGGGATTACTTTCGGAGTTATGGAAAAAACACACACATACATATATGTATTACTAATTACCAAAATTGCCACACACACACACATATACACTCAAGAGCCAAAACACTATAACCACCTGTAAATAACGAGTTGGCCCACCTTTGGCGCGAAACACAGCTTCAATCCGCCTTGGCATGGATTAATACCACCACTTAATACCAGTTAAATACCACTTCCTCTTAATCACGTGCCTTCCACGTCATACATGCGAGTTCATTGCAAAATGTAGGGGCGGTCATAATGTTTTGGCTCTTGAGTGCATATATATATAGCATTAATTGCCAAAAAATATAATAAATCTTTCATATTTTTATTTTAAAACTGCAAATATCTTTGCTGATTTAATTAAATTAATTAAGAATTATTTAACAACACACATTTAATCGTTATTATAAACACCCTTCCGTGATCGTGATTATAAACACACTGTGCACAGCAACAACATCAAAAGAAATCCCTCCCCTCTTTAGATAACCTACTCGACCCAAGTACGATCATCAACAAAATATATTCTGTTATTCA
>BPLQ01011256.1:447379-491925 GCA_021605075.1 Caerostris darwini | reverse complement strand
CAATAAAAATGCAATTAATTTTGTTCTAGTTGTTTGTTATCCCACTTGGCAGAATGCAACATTTAGACTAAATCCAAAACCCCATGTGGTATAAAGGAAGGAGGGAAATCAGGGGGATGTGAACAGCTTTTGTTGTGATAGAACACCAGTTGGTAGAAGTTTAACTTGGCACCGTGCTGCTGAAGATGGAAGGCAGTGTTTTCCGGGAGATTTTAAGGGGGAAGTACCCTTCATTGTAGTTCAACTATTCACACTTAAATTTTTCTAGTTTATCTTTTCAATAGTTTGCAAATAGTTTAAAATAAAATTTAACATTACTAGATTTATATAAAAATAAAAAGCCGTGAAATATTTGTTAAGAATAGAAAAAACGGCTCCTTTATAGTATCATAATAATAAAAAAAAATCAACAGCAGTTTAAAAACCTCATTTTTCACATATGCTAAGGTTAAACGCAACACCTTCAGTTTCCACGTTGCATTGCCACAATCAATGTCTAAACACATTCGATTAACCACACCTGGAAGCTTAAACCAATACTCTGTAATGAAACAACACTCAGAAACCGAGAGGAATGTTCATACATTCCCAAACCGACAGGGCACTTAGACATCGTGCCGGGGAAATTTCATTAATAATCGTCTTTAAATACCCCAAGCTTCATAAATCACAATCACTTAACTTCTGCAGTGACACATCCAAACTAACTGCTCGGAATATGAACTTCCTTGGAGTGCGGTAACCTCCACTGATACACAAGAATTGGACGTTCTATTATTTATCACAATAAGAAGTGATAAATGTGTCGCTTTGAATATTTAAGAGGAGGCATGTCTTTTGAAGAAGCACGTTTTGAGATAAAAGACGTTACTTTAAGGATATATCTGGTTTAAAATAAATGCGGTAATGGTGATGGTTCATTAATTATGCATTCTTAATATTACTTTTAAGTGAATCAGGGTGGTTATATATATATATATATATATATTGTCACGTCTCGGCCTATATTACATCAATAAGGGCTTCATTCTTTCAGGTTCAAGCGGAAAATTTTATTTTTATTTAAACGCATTTTATATATAGATACAGATATACAAATAATGAACTCTGGATTATTATACAAAAAATTAAAATTAAAAAATCAAATTTTATCAAATGTGTAAGATTAAATCATAATTGCAATTCAATCAATGTCGGAGAATTTCAGAGTTCTTGAGTAGATGATCTAGCTAGAAATTGAAATTATTTCTGTCATTATTCAATGTCGATATGTGAATTGCTGTATCATTCAGCAATTGCCCTGATGGTCAAATGTCTAGTGCTCTGGCTTTAGCACCACTCGCTTCAGGTTCGAATCCTGGTGGTGGAATGGATGTTTATGAATGTTTCGGAATCCACGTTAAAATGTATGTCCCGATCTAATAAGCATAAAATACTTGTTTTCAATAATATTTGGTAAACGCTAGGTAAGTTGATTAATAAAGCTAGAAGGAAAGATTGGTTGGTAAGGTTAAAAAGTAAGGTTGATTACTAAAGTTAAAAGGTAAGGTTGATTAGTAAAGCTAGAAGGTAAGGTTGATTAATAAAACTGGAAGGTGAGGTTGTTTAGTAAGGTTAGAAAGTAAGGCTAGAAGGTAAGATTAATTGGTCATGTCAGAAAGCTCGGTGGGTTGATAAGGCTAGAAGATAAGTTGATTGGTAAGTCAGAAAGATAAGATTGGTTGGTAAGGCAGGAAGGTAAGATTGGTTGGTAAGGCAGGAAGGTAAGATTGGTTGGTAAGGCAGGAATGTAAGATAGGATGGTAAGGGAGGAAGGTAAGATTGGTTGGTAAGGCTAGATGATAAGTTGATTGGTAAGGCTAGAAAGTGACATTAATTAGTAAGAATGTAAGGTAAGGTTATTTGGTAATGTTAGAAACTAAGGTTCAATATTAAGGCTAGAAGGTAAAGCTGGTTAGTAAGTCAGGAAGGTAACGTTGGGTCGTAATACAAAAAGGTAAGGTAAATTGGTAATATTGAAAGATAATTTTGATCAGTAAGGCTAGAAGTAAAGTTAATTGGTAAGGCTAGTAGGTAACGTGGAGTGGTAAAACTGGAAGGTAAAGTTGATTGGTAAGGGCTGGAACGTAAATTTGTTTAAATAATATTTTACAATTGTTTTTTTCCATTTCGGGACATATTATTACTTTAAGTTAAAATTCTAACCACTTAAATATCTTATGTTTATAAATATCGCAATTGAATATGAGCACCAATTTGAAACCAGCATGTTTTAATGACGAAAGTTTGACTTTTTAAACAACTTTTTAAATTTTTTGTATTAATTTTAAAAATATTCTAACCGTACTCATTGAAGCATGCATGAGACATAAAATATTTCAAAAACACTTTTTATGGGCACTTTTAGCCAGATTGAAATTACAAAATTCCTTATGATTCCCCTGGTACCTCATCCTCCGTAATTTATCGATTCAACTCCTTTAATATCGATATTAACTCTGAATCAAAGAACGAAAAAAGAAATCTACTGCATCGCTTTCCCCAAAGCTATTTCCTGAATTTTATGCACGGAACGGGCCCTCTTTTCCGATCTTCTGTAACGGGTACGTCAGGTCGTTACATCGACGTCGGCGATATGCAAATTTCCAACTTCTGTTATGAGAGTTTTGAGCTCTCCACTGAGGGCGTTAAAACGTTATTTATAGGTCATTTTTAAGTCCGTAGACGAACACGTGTGGGAGGAGAAACTATTTAGTTTCTGTTTTATGATCAAACGGAGTGTTTTTATGCCAACACTTTTATCTTTATTTATGTGCTCTGAAAGCGACATTTTTATAGTTTTGGATTTTAAAATAATCTAAGGACAGATGTATTTTTTTTCCTCTTTTGATTTGCAGTCGTAAATGAAATTCCTTTCTGGATTTTAAAAGGGTTGAAAGGCTTTAATGTGTTTGGTCGAAGAAAATGCGCATTTAGGAAAGGATGTAAAATGATATTAAATTATGTTTTGTATATTTTTTAAGATTTTTTTCCTTTGAATCTATGTCAATAGATTAAGTATTTTAATATGTGTTAAAAAATTAAGTAGTATAGCCTGTGTTAATAAATTAAGTAGGTAAATGTGTGTTAATAATATATAAACGCTGCGGTTTTCAAATTAGTATTTGTAGGAGAACATTATGAAAGATGTAGTACTTGTTTAAAATAACATTTGGTACGCGCTAGGTAAGGGTTGATTAGTAAGATTAAAGGCAGGTTTAGTTAGTAATACTAAAAAGTAAGGTTGTTTGGTAAGGCTAGAAAATAAATTAGATTCGTAATGCTAGAATATAAAGTTGATTAGTAAGTCTAGAAGGTAAGCTAAATTAGTTGTGCAAGAAGGTAAGGTCGGTTGGTAAGGCAATAAGGTAAGGTTTTAAATAATATTTTGTGATTTAATTTTTATATTTTGGGACTTATTATTACCTTATGTTACTATTCTGAGCAAGCCTTATTGTAAAGAATATACTATAATCTTATGCTTATTACTTTCGCAAAATGTTAAACAAACATGTTTTAATGAGAAAAAGTTTGATTGTTTAAACAATTTTTCACATTTTTTTTTTTGTCTTAGTTTTAAAAATAACCTAACTGGATTCATTGAATCATGCATGAGATATAAAATATTCCAAGAAACTTTTTATGGATACTTTTAACCAGATTGAAATTACAAAATTCCTTACGATTCCCCTGTTACCTCAATCACCATAATTTATCGATTCAACTCGATTATCGATATTCTGTGACGCGTACGTCAGGTCGTTACATCCACGTCGGCGCATATGCAAATTTCCAACTTCTGTTATGAGAGTTTTGAGCTCTCCACTGAGGGCGTTAAAACGTTATTTATAGGCTATTTTTAAGTCCGTATACGAGCAAGTGTGGGAGGAGAAAATATTTAGTTTCCGTTTTATGATCAAAACGCTTGAAAGCGTCGTCGGAGTGTTTTTATGCCAACACTTTTGTCTTTATTTATGTGCTCTGAAAGTGTTATTTTTTTAGTTTTGGGTTTTAAAATAATATAAGGACAAATGTATCTTTTTTTTCCCCGCTGTCTTGATTTGCAGTCGTAAATGAAATTCACTTCCGGATTTAAAATGGTTGGAAAAGTTTAATGTGTTTGCTCAAAGAAGATGGGCTTTTTAGGTACGGATGTAAAATGATTTTAAGTTATATTTTGAATTTCTTTAAATATTTTTTTTATTTGAAAAGTTAGAAGGTTATTTTTAGTAGTAATGTCTGATGGGATATAGATAGCTAGCAATGTATATTTTAGAAATTACACTATCAAAATGTTTTACTTATTTTTTGTAGTATTAATGCTTTATGGTATATTGATAACTAACAATTATATTTCATTAGTGTGCTTCAATTTTCTACAAATAAAAATTTTTATTTTAAAACTGTTAGTATTTTAAGTAAAAATTATTAATTATTTATTAGTTATACTGTCAAAATTTTGGACTTTATATTTCGGAAATATATTTTTATAACCTTTTTATGGATGCGTAGTGTCTCGGGCTATACTAAACCCATAATGGCTTGAAAAAGTGGTCCGCTTTTATTATCATGGGAGCACTTTAAATTTTATTTACAAGCACTATATATATACATACATATATATATATATATATATATATATATATATATATTTATACATTGTAGGTCATTATAATACTATGGAATACAAATTTGATCAAAAGTGTACGATTAAATCAGAAATACATTTCATATATCGGCTATTTTCAGAGTTATTAAAGGATGCCAAATTTAAAAAAAAAATGTGGTCTGCGGCGAACCATATACACTGAAGTGACAAAAGTCATTGGATAGCAATATGCAAATTTTCAGATGGCAGTAGCATCGCGTAGAACAGGTATAAATGCGCAGTGCTTTCGCAGAGCTTTCATTTCTGTTCAAGTTATTCATGTGAAGAGGTTTTGACGTGATGATGACCGCACGACGGGAATTAACAGACTTTGAGCGCAAAATGTTTGTTGGAGCTAGACGCATGGGTCATGCCATTTCGGAAATCGCTAGGGAATTCAACATTCCCAGATCCACTGTGTCAAGAGTGTGCCGAGAGTATGAAATTTCAGGCGTGACATCCCACCATGGACAGCGCTGTGGTCGACCGCCTGCACTTAACGACCGAGTCCGGCGACGTCTGCAAAGAGTCGTAAATTCTAACAGACAAGCAACACTGCGTCAAATAACCGCAGAAATCATTGTGGGACGTACAAGAGACTTGTCTGTGAGAACTGTGCGGAGAAATTTGGCTTTCTTGGGCTATTCGAGCAGAAGACCGACTCGAGTGCCTTTACTGACAGAACGACATCGCTTGCAGCGACTCTCGTGGGCACGTGAGCATATCGGTTGGTCCCTAGATGAATGGAAAACCGTCGCCTGGTCCGATGAGTCACGATTTCAGTTGGTAAGAGCTGATGGTAGGGTTCGAGTGTTGCGAAGACCCCACGAAGCCAAGGACCCAAACTGTCAGCAAGGCACTGTTCAAGCTGGTGGTGGCTCCGTAATGGTGTGGGCTGTTTTTTCATGCCATGGACTTGGTCCTCTGGTGCGACTGGACCGAAAATTGACTAGAAATGCTTATGTTCAGCTACTTGGAGATCACTTGCAGCCATTCATGGACTTCATGTACCCAAACAACGATGGGATTTTTATGGATGACAATGCGCCATGTCACCGGGCCACAACTGTTCGCGATTGGTTTGAAGAACATTCTGGATAATTCCAACGAATGATATGGCCACCTAGATCGCCTGACATGAATCCCATCGAGCATTTATGGGTCATCATCGAGAGGTCTGTTCGTGCCCAAAATCCTGCACCATCAACGCTTTCACAATTATGGACGTCTATCGAGACAGCATGGCTCAATATTCCTGCAGAAGACTTCCAACGACTTGTTGAGTCCATGCCACGTCGAGTTGCTGCACTTCGCCGGGCGAAAGGAGGGCCGACACGATATTAAGAGGTATCCCATGACTTTTGTCACTTCAGTGTATATATGGAAACAAGTTATCATACTGCCTGATACACAAAACTAGAAAGGGCTCACTTTCTAAATAATCGGAAATTCCGGCTTAATCTGTCACTTCAAAGGAGTAAAAAAAAAAAAAAAACATTCCTTGTCGACCCGTCGTAGAACTCTTTACTTCCTTCTCCATATACCAGCCTTTAAGAAAATTCTTCGAGAAGGAGAGTCCGCTTCTCTCACTTCTCCATGTAGTAGAAATTGTCTCAGATCATGGTCTATTAGCAATCACAATGCAACAACTCATGGCTTTGTTCATATTCCATCGGTAATTGTTTCGACCTGTGAAGGTCGTACAGACAATCGCTAATTTCGTGAGTCTCCTTATCCCTGAGACTATATATATCAAATTTGAATGACAGGTTGTTTTCATTAGTACAAAACACTAATTGCATATAATATAATTACCCACAACACTGGTTATCTGCTATCAAATATTAATGTTGGGTAGTTATTATGTACTTGTCAAAGAATATACATTCCTGTGTCCTGGGAAGGAAATGACACAACTCTTCCCAAGAGAAAAATTGCTACAATTGTGAGAATATCATGTTTTATACACTTTAACAAACCATTTTCTTTCTAAGTAAAAAAAGAACAATTATTTATTGAATTATTTATCAGCATTTTTCATAAAATATCGTTGCCTAAAATAAATAATGCTCAACAAATCATGAAATCCAAACCCGGATACAATATGCAGTATAGTGTTTATATATATATATATATATATATATATATATATATATATATATATATATATAAACACTATACTGCATATTGTATATATATTGTACATATTGTATATATATATATATATATATATAATAATTCTTAATTTTCATAGATATAAAGAAAAAGGAACACGAACTAGAAACATCCAGTTTTTGAAAAAAAAAAATATCTTAAGATTCCATCGATACATCATTCATGATTAAATAGCTAAATTTAATTAAAAAAAAATAATAATAATAATATGCGCAATTTTTTGTATGCAATTTTTCATTCTCTTCTACCTCGACTGCCTCTTCTAAGTTTCCTTTTTTGCATTTTTATTTCTTTTTCTGGAGATTTTTTTTCGAAATTATGATAGTTTCTTCTCGCTAAGACGACAATGCGCTTTTTCTTTCTGTCGACAACCCCGCATACTTTGCACACAGTGATAACCACATGAAATTCCAATCTTAGAGAAAGTATGTTATATTTCCTTCTTTAAAGCAAAAAAACAACATCATAAAGACCAATTTTTTAATAAGTTTCAATGCTTATAATTGCATTTTTTGGCACAAGAATCCAGAAGACATTATTCGCAGCATTATCCAATATCAGATTGATGGTTTCCACTATTTAAAGAGGAACATTGGTACGCTTGATGCAGTCAAATTCTACACCTTTTGCTTGGGCAAGTTGAAAGTCACACCAGATTTCACATACAGTTGGGCAGAATCCATGATTTGGATTTTTATTACATGGCAGCGGATGAAAATATTTAGTTCAAATATCTTGCAGAATTCTTTTTATGAATTTTTACTGTTAAAGTTTCAATGCTTACAAATGTGGTTTTTGACACAGAAACCGAGATGACATTGTTCTCAGATTTATTAAAATTTTGATTTCTCCCATGGAGGCATTGTCTTAGCAGCTCATAATTTTCAAAGTCTCTAAATATAGGATTATGACTTCCACTATTGGAAGAGGAACTTGGTATGCTTGGTGTAGTCACATCTTGCACCTTTTGATTGAACACAATGAAACTCACACCAGTTCTCAGATTTACTTGGGTTCCGACAGACTCTGCAAAACATTTATTTTTATGATTTTAGATAATAATTTAGATTTTAGATTTTCTAATAGGGGAAGGGCGGGAACTACCCCGCATTCTCTTATCGTATGGTAGGAAACCCGAAAAACTCCCACCAGGTAGTCCGACTAACCAGGGAAGATGCTGAACAAGCACCATCGAGTATCCTCACCTTTTGAAGCAGTGTTTACACCAAAGTCGCGAGTGGATTAATTATCCTCCCTAATGCGCGGTGGCGGCAAATGGCCGAAAGGCTAGCTTACTGGCGCCTGGTACCACATATTTCGGGTTCGAGTCCCTGCGGTGCCATGGATGTTTGTAAAACCTGGTTCGGAATCCACTCTAAACTTTAGATCCCGGTCTAATTAGCCTAAAGTGTGCACGAGATGACCGTAGAGCCACAAACCAAATCAAACCTACTAATGCCAGCTGGAGGAGCGCACTGAGCCAAGAGTCAGGCATACAGTCCGTAGACGAGCAAGTGTAGGAGGAGAAACTATTTAATTTCGGTTTTATGATCAAAACGCTTGAAAGGCATCGTCGGAGTGTTTTTATGCCAGCACTTTTGCCTTTATTTATGTGCTCTGAAAGCGATATTTTTTGGAGTTTTGGATTTTAAAATGATCTAAGGACAGATACAGTTTTTTCGCTCTTTTGATTTGGAGTCTTAAATGAAATTCACTTCTGGATATAAAATGGTTGGAAGAGTTTAATGTGCTTGTTTAAAGAAGATGCGTTTTTTGAAGCGGATGTAAAATGATGTTTAAGTTTATGTTTTGTATATTTTTAAAGATTTTTTTCTTTCACTTGAAATACTGAGATGTGTTAGTGGTGCTAAACGTTATTTTTAATAGTAATGCCTGATGGGATATTGATGACTATCAATATATTTTTTAATTTAAAAGTTAAACTATCAAAATCTTTTATCAACATAATTGAAATTTATAAAGTAGTAAGGTAGAAGGCAAGGTTAGTGGGTAACGCTAAAAGATAAGGTTGATTAGTAAGGCTAGAAGTCAAGGTTGGTTTTTAAGGCTAGAAGTCAAGGTGGATTTTTAAGGCTAAAAGGCAACGTTTGTTAGCATTGGTAGGTTTTTGAGGTTGGTATTGGTTGGTAAGAATAGAAGATAACGTTGGTTGGTAAGACTAAAAGGTAAGATTAGGTGGTAACCCTGGAAAAAAGTAATATATATACATATATATATATATATATAAGTAAGGAGAGTAAGGTTGTTTTAAGTAATATTTTGAGAATTTATTTTTATATTTCTCAACTTATTATTACTTTATGTTACAATTCTGAACATGCCATGTTGTATAGAATATAATCGCATGTTTATAAATATCGCAAATACGTATAAGCATCAATTTGGAACAAACATGTTTTAATGAAAAAGTTAGATTTTTTAAATAACTTTTTAAATTCTTTTGCATTAATTTAAAAAAAAAACATAATCAGACTGAATGAAGATGGTGGATATAAAATAATTAAAAAAAAATTATGGACACTTTTACCCAGATTGAAATTACAATATTCCTTACGATTCCCCTGACACCTCATCCACCATAATTTATCGATTCAACTCCTTTAATATCGATATTAACTCTGAATCGAAGAACGAAAAAGGAAATTCTTCTGCTTCGCTCTCCCCAAAGCTATTTCGTGGATTTTATGCACAGAACGGGTTCTCTTTTCCCGATCTTCTGTAACGGGTACGTCAGGTCGTTACATCGACATCGGCGCATATGCAAATTTCCAACTTCTGTTATGAGAGTTTTGAGCTCTCCACTGAGGGCGTTAGAACGTTATTTATGAGTCATTTTTAAGTCCGTATACGAGCAAGTGTAGGAGGAAAAACTATTTAGTTTCCTTTTTATGATCAAAACGCTTGAAAGGCATCGTCGGAATGTTTTTATGCCGACACTTTTGTCTTTATTTATATGCTCTGAAAGCGATATTTTTGGAGTTTTGGATTTTAAAGTAAAGGACAGATGTTTTTTTTTTGCTCTTTTGATTTGGAGTCATAAATGAAATTCACTTCTGGATTTAAAATGGTTGGAATAATTTAATGTTTTTGCTCAAAGAAGATGCGTTTTTAGGAACGGATGTAAAATTATTTTAGGTAAGGTTATATATCTTTTTAAAGTATTTTTTTCATTTGCAAAGTTATGACGTTTTTTTTTTTGTAACAATAATGCTTGATGGCATATTGATAATTAAGAATTACAGAGCTCTAATTTACTTCAAATAAAAAAAAAAAAAAAAACAATTTATATTTCAGAAGTTACTTTGTTATCGTTGCAGCTAAATTTTATAACGAATTCTGATTAATGGTAAGCATTGTCAAATCTCTATCTCCGACATATTTTTTCTTCACCTTGAGAAGTTAAAAGTTTTTTTTGTTTTTTTTCTGTAATAATAAGGCTTGATAGCACATTGATAGCAAGCAATTATATTTCCTTATAGTGCTTTAATTTTCAACAGTTTAAAAAAACTATGAACATTTTTTTAGCTCAGTTAAATTTTTTACGCGGCCTGATGGCCGAGTGCCTAGCGCTCGGGCGGTGCCATTAATGTTTGTAGTGGTTCGGAATCCACTTTAAACCGTAGGTCCCTGTCTAACATGATCGTAGAGCGTTGCTGGGATATTGTTACTCCGTGTCTGTAGCTCATTGTCAAGCTACACGCACCTCCTGGATAGTGCTAACTGAGTAACGTCGGTGCAGCGCTTTCTTTAAAACATAAAAGAAGACTGCTTAAGTGTTTGCCAAATGCATTAAAAAATTTTACATTTTCTACAGAATTCGGATTAATGGTGAGGATAAGCAAAGCCCTGTCTCCGCCATATTAAAAGTGACCTCATAGCAAATTGGCTAGCTCATTCTACTTTAGTACCACAGGGTTCAGGTTCGAATCCTGATGGTGCATGATGTTTGTTAGTGGTTTGAAACCCACGTTAAACTGCAGATCCAAGTCTAATTAGCCGAAAGGGTGCAAAAAATGACCGTAGAGTAGCAAACCATATTAAACCGCCATATTAAATTCCCCAGTTTTATATACATTTTTCTCAGCAATGGCGAAAGATATTGTTGTACACTTTTTATGGATGTATAATATATCGGCATATATTACACCTGTAATGGCTTCAAGAATAGGGCCACTTTTAGGATCATGGTAACTTTCTAATTTTTATTTACAAGTACTATCTTTATATACAAATAAAGAATTCTGGATTATTGTATTAAAAAAAGGAAAATTAAAATATAAAATTTATCACAGGTGCACGATTAAATCACAAGTACAGTTCACTCCAAGGTGTGAAATTCTTAGAGTTCTCGAGTATACATCGAATCTAACTGCATGGTCTGCGGTAGAATTTAATTATCCCACTGCGTGATACACGAAATCACAAGGAGCTCACTTTAGAATCAGGGGTAAATTCTGGCCTGACCTTTCACTTCAGAAAAAAATCTCTCTTCTCTACAGATCTCTCTTCTCCAAAAACCTCCCTTTTAGAAAATCCATAGAGAGGGGGAGGGATCAACTTCTTATCTTCTCATCAGAGTAGACATTTTCTCAGATCATGGTCTATCACCAATCACGATGCTGTAACTCATGGTGTAGTTCAAATTCAATCTGAAATTGTTTAGACCTGTGAAGATCGCACAAACAATCAATAATTTCATGAGTCCCATTATACGTTATTACTGCTATCAGATTTGAGTAACAGGTTGTTCTCATTAGTACAAAACACTAATTGCATGTAATATAACTATCCACAACACTGCTTATCTGCTGCCAAATTTGAGTGTTGGTTTGTTATTATGTATTTTTCACAGAATATATAATTCTCTCTTCTGTGAATGAATTCCCACAACTCTTAACGTAAGAAAAAATGCTACATTTGTGAGAATAACATGTCTTATACGCTTTAACATATCATTTTCTTTCTACTTAAAAATGAAGAATTATTTATTGAAAATCACTTAATTAGCATGTTTGATAAAACATCACTGTCTAAAATAAATAATACTCATCAAATATATATATAATTTTTAAGTTTCATAAATATAGAGAAAAAAGGAGGATGATCATGGAATATCCAGTTTTTGAGGAAAAATCATTTTAAGAATTCATTGATTATTTATGATTAAATAGCTACATTTAACAAATTCATGTTTTTTGCATGAAGAATTACCACTATCTTCTGCCTCAATGGCCGCTTCGAACTTCGTTTTGGTTTTTTTTCCCCTTCTTCTAGGTTTATTTTTTTTTTTCATTCATAATAGCTTCTTCTCTCTGTGACGACATTGTGTTCTTTTTTTTTTGTCGACAATTCTGCATATTTTTCACACAGTGATAAGCAGGAGAAATTCCCAATCTTGGATAAAGTATGCAATATTCTCTACTTTGAAGCAAAAAACGACATCATAAGCACTAAATTTCTAAGGTTCCAATGCTTACAAATGAGGTTTTTATCACAATGGTCCAGTTGGCACTATTGTCATATTAATTAGGATTTTGATTTTTCCCATCAAGGCATTCTCTTAGCAACTAAGTATTTGCAAAGTCTCTAAATTTAGGCTTGATGACTTCCATTATTGGAAGAGGGACATTTGTAAGCATGGTGTAGTCATATCTTACACCTTTTGCTTGGACATGATGAAACCCACCACATATATCCACATGGGCAGAGTTCATGATATAAATATTCATTGGTTGACAGCAAATGAAAATATTCAGCACAAACAGCGTACTATTAGTACAGATATTTTGCGAATTGTTATTGATTTTTTTTAATTATAACTCTTGATTTTGTGGATTATTACTTTTGAAAAATGCAAAGAGTTTTACAATTTTTGAAAAAAAAACAAACTATAATTCTAATAAACGCCCTACTCACCATGTAATTTGCGCAAATTTGTCTCCATTACAGTTTTATGTAGGCAGCAAATTTATCCAAGATATTCTGCCAAGCATTTGATTCTACGATTCTGTATCCAAAATGGGTATTTTCTTCATGTGCAGTACATTTGTATGATTTGATTTTAAATTATAGTTCTTGATTTTGTGAATTATTACTTTTGAAAATTCAAAAGTGTATTTACAATTTTTGAGAAAAACCTTTTAATTCTAATGCAAGTCTTATTCACCATTTAACTTGCACAGATATGTCCTCATTACAGCTTTAATTGTATGATTTTATATTCAAAATTGGTATTTTACTCATATGCAGTATATTGATTGCATGAATTGTCAAATATGACAATTTCAATACCTACACTTTTATTAGAATCAATTCACTTCTCAATGTCTTAAATCCTGGTCATTCCAACGTTCCTATGCTTTTTAAACACGCACTTAAATAAGTTAAAAAAACTCTGTAATAATAGTAAAACAATCTTACTAAAATAAATATAATCTACTATGTAACGCAAGTAACAAGAAATATACGGAGATCATTAATAAAAACGATAAAAAACAGATGCAGTTAACTTTACTGTTGCAAATTTTCAATCGCAACAAAACGGGATAAGTTCACAGAGATAATAATAAAAGTAGAGGATTAGCTGAAGCCAAATGGTTTGTTTACATTCGCCAGACCTTAAATAGCCAATAAGCTATAAAGTGCATTAAGACGGAATGAAAAATTCCAGCACTTCTGTTCTTGTGCATTTTTTTTTATAAACAATTGCGGTACATCGTTGAAAAGCTAAAAATTATCTATTTAATAATGTAAATCTTATTTTTTTTGTCAAATTTCGCATACATGTTTAACTTAAAAGAGCACGCTCCAAAAAGTGTATTATTCAGTAGAAAGGTTGTAGTATACTTCTATTTCCGTAATAAAAATAATCGTGAAGAGACTGTTTTGAATTATACATCCTTTTCTTGCGTGAATTCAAGAGGGTGCATTTTTTATCAGATCATATAATTTATCGTACATAAGTGAAAAATTATTGAAGCACTCAAATAAATAAATACAAATACAAGGAATAATTAAATGAAAATACGGAATAATCAACAAATTGCATTTATTCCCCATGAATTAAACTCATGTTAGATTTTATAGATTATATTTAAAAATATTATCAATATAATAAAGATATACCTATTAAGTAACTCAGCGCATTACAAGTTTTTTTAAAAAATCTATCCTTGTGTTTTTAAGCTATACATTGTACTCTTTTCCTTATCCTTTAATAATTTTCCCAAATTTTATTTTTCTGCATTTTTATGCAATGAATTTGCCGACATGCAGCTGCTTTGGTTTTTTATGTTCTTTCATGATGTTTTCCTTCGTTGGATCACATAGTTCTCCAAAAACCTCCCTTTAATAAAATCCATCAAAATCGGGGAAGGTGAGCTTCCCTCACTTCTCATGGAGTAGACTTTTTTCAGCTCATGATCTATCACCCATCACAATGCCACAACTCATGGTGTAGTCCACATTCCATCTGTAATTACTTCAACCTGTGACAATAGCTAATTTCATGAGTATCTTTATACATGACACTGATTATTTGTTATCAGATTTGAGTGACATGCTGTTCTCATTAGCACATAACAGGAATTACATGTAATATATCTACCCTCAATACTGCTTATCTACAGTCAAATTTGAGTGATGGGTTGTTATTATGTACTTGTTAAAGAATGTACATTCTTCTCTCCTGGGAAAGAAACATCAAAACTGTTCCCGTGCGAAAAATGCTACAATATTATGTGTTTGATTAAAAACTGACAGTGCATTGAAAAGCGAACTATTAATTGAATAAAAAGTCTTTAATTTATTTAATTTTAAATACACTAAGTTTAGTAAAGTATTTATTTGCTAACAATTGATTTTTTTTTATTATATGGATATTATTAAATTTTAGAATTTAATTTAGCTGAAATAAAAATAATGTTAAATAAATAAGAACTATATTATTGAATTCTTACTTATTGAACATATGTCCCATTTCAAAGGACAAAATTTCACTACTTCACAAAACTTTTGCTAAAATAGCATTTCTATTTTATACTTATGAAAATATCCTCGAAATGCAATTTTAATATCTTTTCCAATTTTTTTCCTACTCCATGATTGGCGCAAGTACCAAACTGCTGCTAGTTATAACTATTTTTTTCCCACATGCATTGAGAGAAGTGGTATTTTTCTTTCCCAGAGAGAAATATTAAAATCTGTAGTAGGATTTCATAAAATGTTCTATCATATTATGGAACTGGGAGTAATAATTTTTTGATGTAAGCGTTTTTAAGAAAACATTCCATTAAAAAATTTAATATTTACCAAAATTAAGTTTCAATTTTGAGTTTACTGATATTTCAATTATTAAATCCATAAGATTTTCGAATATACATTAAAATATTTTGATATATTAATTTTTTAATATAAAAATTCAATAAAGTAAAAAAAATATGTTTTAGCAAATTTTATTTCTTCATATGTAATCACCCGTTTCCATGGACCAAATGAATAATGTGAGGTCGTTTAATATGCATTTCCATAATGTATAAATCCTTATTTATAATGAGGATATGATAATGGGCCTGATGGCCGAGTAACTAACTCTCTGGCAGTCGGTGACACAGATTTCAGGCTCGAGTCCCGGCGATACCATGGATGTTTATAGTGGTTCGGAATCCACTTTAAACTGTAGGTCGCGGTATGCTATAAAAAGAAAACATCTCATGTTTCGGAATCTGGCAGTATGCAGATGGTCTTGGCCCACCATGGGGCTATTGAAAAATTGAAGAAGAATATAGAGATAATTAGTAGGCTTTTATTTGGGTAGCAGTCAAAATTGTTTCTAATATCATGAATTTAATGCTAGTCATTGCATTATAAGAATCTAAATCAAATTCAATGATTGTTTGATTACTATAATAAAAAAACATGTAATATAGCTTTAGATTTCCATTAAATAATTTCGCATCTAAGCATTTACTTAATATTTTATGTAATCCATCTACCAAATAGCTACAAATTATATTTTATTCCAGAAATTTTAATACACAAATTTCCTTCGCGAATTTTACATTCTAATTTCTGTAAAATGCATAATGCAACCATACTTCTTTCGCCTGTGGCGTTCAGGAGAAAGGGCAATTGTCATAAAGGTCCTCACCCGGAGATGAAGTATATTTTGCTCATCCTGCGCGCAGCTGAATATCGGATTTTCAGCTTAGAAGTGGAAACCTTCAACAAATCTATAATTATCTGTCTTTAAATGTGTTAAATATTGTATTCGTTTATTGAAATTGAAAACTTTCCGGCTACCAGTATTGAAATCCTGCAAACATTATTTTATCAACTGTCAAAACTCTTAAATTTTAATCGAAACAATCCTTATAATTAAGGAAAAATTTCTATTATTCATACAGTTTTTAGAAATTGCTACGTTTTTTTTGGCTAATAAATTGTATGACACTGAAACCTTTTCAACTGTTAGCGTTGAAAATTTACAAATATAAGTATATTAATTTACAACACAATTAAATTTTAATCAGTAAAAATCTTTATAATTAAGGAAATATTTATATTTTTTATTCATTTTATAATATTTTTTAATTTAAGAAAAGTATTATTATTTTGCTTCTGACAAACTGTATAAAACCGAAATTGAAACTTTTACAACTACTAGCAATAAAAACAAGCAAATATAAATAATTTCAACTTTCAACAATACTATATTTTAGTCAAAAAAATTTCTTTCTAATGAAATAAAATATTCATAATATTTACTCAATTCTAAAAATTTAAAAAAAGTAAATTCCATATGTTGCAATTAAAAATAATTACAAATATTTTAAAATTACAGTCAAGTATTTTAGAAAATAAATAGAATTGAATAAAAGCTATCACTTTTTTAAAACAAATGTTCATTGCATTAGTTACACATTTTGAATGAACATAACAAATAAAATTTCTTATTTTGAAGATTAAAATAAATAAAATAGAAAACTGGAAGTGAACGAAATATAATACATCGTTAAAATTGTAAGTATTTTAAATATGCAACATTTTATTTAAAAAAAAGATTATTAATTACCATTACTAAAATTTAATAGTTAAATGACTATCAAAACCAATACTACTTTTCTTTTAAAATAGTAAAATTTTTTGTGTTTTTTTTGGTCATAAACAGTATAAAACTGAAACTAAAACATTTCCAACTACTAGCAATGAAAATTTACATTTAAAAATGTTTTAATCATCAAAAATACTAAATTTTAATCAGAAACTATATTTATAATGATAGAAAATATTTCTAATAATTATACAGTTCTAAAACTTAAAAAGGAAAAACGATTTCAATATTTTGGAATTAAAAATAATTGCAAACATTTTAAAAATGCTGGCAAGTTTACTAGTAAATAAAGTTAATTAAATAAAAACGATCACTTTTTTTAAATAAATGAATTACTTTCGACTGAATTAATTACTTTGAAAATGTAGCTACTCATTTAAAATAATCATAACGAAATTTTTATTATTTTGAAGAATAAAAAAAAATATAATAATAATAAAATTGAAAACTCAAAGTGAACGAAAAATAATGCATCGTTGCAGTGGTAGGTCTTTTAAATATGTAATATTTCATTTTAAAAATATTATTAACCGACATTTCTAAAAAAAGAATATTTAAATAACTATAAAAAACAATAATACATTTCTCTGAAAACTATTAAATTTCAGAAAATTCACTTTAAAAAATATTAATTAAGTTGATGAAAGTAAATAATAGAGAGTTTTTGCATACCGTACGTTAGTTACCGTAGGACGTCCGTTAGCTTTTTCTCCCTAGCGCGCATGCTTATAGGAAACGGAGCATGAGCGCTAGGGAAAAAAAGCTAACGGACGTCCTACGGTAACTAACGTACGGTATGCAAAAACTCTCTATTATCAAAATCTTGTTCATTAACGATAATGTATGCATTTTTTCACTTGATGAACTAGAATTAATTATTTGTGTTGCAGCAAAAATGCGATGCAGTATCTTATTGTTGACTTAAAACCTAACAAAATAGAAATAAAGACGACACAATAAAAAATCGTGAAAAAAAATTATTCATTAATTAATGATCTTTTAAAAAATTTTCCACGTACAGTGCTGCCGTTCTTACGATGTTTCAATGTACCTATTTTTAGCTTTACGCCATTATTGCCATTAGTTCTGAAGGCGTCTTTTTTAATGAAGGTGAAATTAAACGAGAGTAAAAAAGCAATGAAATCTTACCGATACATTTGTGCAAGAATCTCTCCTTTACTGATGATATAAAATTTTTAATGATTTAGGAGCAATGTTCTTTTAACTCGATGGCTCCTTCTTTTTACTCTTGCAACTCTTTTATTTTAAGAAATAATTAAGTAGGTTTTTGGAGAATATTTTCTTTTTAATGATTAGAATCAAGTGTAAAATATGAAGCCGTTCATTTGAAACTAAATCGTTTATACAATTTCAGGTATATCTAAATGTTAATTTATAGATTTTAAACTGTCTTCAAATATATCACAAAACATAAGACATTGGGATATTTCCGTATGATGAATATTTTTATCATATACATAATGAATATGACAAGTGCAATGCCTTTATAAGATTGAATAACAGTTTTTCATAATTTTATGAGTGCGTGCCAGATAATTATTTGATAATATTGTTGAATTTAAGTCTCTTTTAAACTTATCATAATTATTTATTGTCACTACATTATTTTATGACGCCTGATGGTCCAGTCACTCGATACTGGCTGAGTAAATTTGATGTTTAATTCATCAATTTGCATATGTATTTCGCATAAAAAATTTCACTAATTTGTTCTAATTACTACTGTTAAATGAGAGCAATAAACAAAGAGACTTATCTTGATTTAAAAATGGGACCTTACAATAACAAACAATCCTTATAATTACATAAAAGTTTTCTATTATTCATACAGTTTAAAAATCTTATTGAAAGTATCTTATTGAAAAGATTTAAACCTAACAAAATTGAAATAAAAGCGACGTAATAAAAAATAATTAATTAATTAATGATCTTTTAAAAATCTTTCCACGTACAGTGCTGCCGTTCTTAAGATGTTTCAATGTACCTATTTTTAGCTTTTCGCCATTATTGCCATTAGTTCTGAAGGCGTCTTTTTTAATGAAGGTAGAATTAAATGAGTGTGAAAAAACAATGAAATCTTACCGATACATTTATGCAAGAATCTCTAGTTCACTGATGATATCAAATTTTTAACGATTCGGGAGCCATGTCCTTTTAACTCGATGGGTTACTAATCTTATGGCTCTTTTATTTTAAGAAATAATTAAGTTGTTTTTTGGAAAAAAATCCCTTTTCTTGACTTGTTGCGAGTGTAAAATATTCAAGCCGTTTCTTTGAAAATAAATTGTTGATATTTTTTTTCTGATATAATTAAATGTTAATGGTGTGTTATCCAAACCTACCACAAAACATGAGACAATAAAACAGTTCCGCATGATAAATATTTTTATAAAGCCATTCATGTATATGAAAATTTTAAGGCTTTTATAAAATTGAATAATAGTTTTTAATAGTTTTATAACTGCTTGCTAAGATACTTAATTAATAACCTTCTTTAATTTAATTCTCTTTTAAACTTTTCATAATAATTTTTGTTCATTGTCACTATACTATTTTACAATAAAACGCAATCAATTTTGTTGTTGTTGTTGTTTGTTATCCCACTTGGCAAAAAGCAACATTTAATCCAAGTCCAAAAGTCCTTGTGGTCTAATGGAAGGTGGGAAATCAGGGGGAGGAGCAGTGCCTTCTGGATGGACTTTTCTGGGGAACTACACAGCATTGTAGTCCAGTTATTCACATTTAAAAGTCAGTACTCCTCTTACAATCATTTTGCAAATAATTTGAAATACATCTTAACATCACAAGACTTTTTAAGTATAAAAAGCCGTGAAATATTTGTTAAGATTAGAAAAAAAGCTTCTTTACATTACAATCAAATAATAATAATAATAATAATAAACCAGTAACAGTTTAAAAACCCTCTTTTCCGAGATAATTTTTTAGAAGTGCTAAAGCTAAACACAACATCAGTTTCCATGTTGCATGGACGCAATCAATGTCTAAACCCATTCGATTAACCACACTTAGAAGCTTAAACCAATAATCTGCAATGAAACAACACTCAGAAATCGAGTAGAATGTTCATCAATTCCCAAACCGACGGCGCACTTAGACATCGTGGCAGGGAAATTTCATTAATAATCGTCTTTAAATACCCCAAGCTTCATAAATCACAATCACTTAACTTATGCAGTGACACATCCAAACTGATTGCTCAGAATATGAACTTCCTTGAAGCGGTCTAACCTCCACTGATACACAAGAATTGGACGTTTTATTATCTATCACAATAAGAAGTGATAAATGCGTTGCTTTGAATATTTAAGAGGCATGTCGTTTGAGGACAAGGATAAAGGAACGTTACTTTAAGGATATATCTGGTTTACAATACAGGAGGTAATGGTGATGGTTCATTAATTATGCATTCTTAATGTTATACTATCAGCTTAAGTATAGACGTGAGTTAATTTATGTTATGTTAATGTGTTGATGTTCAAATTACTTTTAGTTGAATCTTGAAGAATTATGTATGTATATATATATATATATATATATATATATATATATATATATATATATTGTAATGTCTCGCCCTGTATTTATTATTACCTATAAAGGCCTTAAAAAGAGGGCCAATTTCAGATTCACGGGAACACTTTAATTTTTATTTACAAGCACTATATATATAAAGAAATTCTATTATACAATGAATAAATATTAAAAATATAATTTTTATCACAAGTAAAGTTTAATTTTGTCACGATTAAATCACAAGTTCAATTTATTTCGAAGTCGACGATTTTCAGAGTTCTCGAGTCTACGCCGAATCTAATCTGCAACAGACCCTAATTATCACGGTATGATACAGACACAAGGAGTTCACTATGAAAAATAGGCCCATTCAGTCATTTCAGAAAAAAAAAGAAAAACAACACTTCTGGTAGCCTCGTTGCAGAACTCTCTTTCTTCTTCCTCAAAAGCCTCCTTTTAAGAAAATTCGTTAAGAGGGAGGGGGTCCTTTTGAAATGTCGAGCATTTTGTTCTAAGGTTATTCACCATTAGAATACGTAAAAGATGCAGTGAATGGATTTCGTTATACATCATTAGCAAAGTGTCACCACAGTTTGGATCGGACACCCTTAGAAAGTTGAAACAATCTATGAAGTTTGAAACATAAATGCTATGAGGTTAAAAGTATCATTTATGAGGTTTGTTAAAAAAGCAGATTAATTATACCCATATCTGACATTGATACGCTAATTATATGTGTGGGTTACCTTGTATGGTTTCACACTCTTTGTTTCCGAAACACAGTATTTTATCCATGAAGCTGTTTGGGCACATATAATAAAATTTACAAAATTGCAGTTTTTAAAATAATCAATATAAGAGCTAATTTAAAAAAAAAAATATCCTAAGAAGACTTCTGCAAATGTTAACTTTTGAAAAATAATATTTCGTAAAGACTAATAAAAAAAAAATGTTTTTTCTTTCTAATGCAGCTGGCAAACACTTAGACAGCTTGGCCTTGGATGCCTTAAGGCAAGCGCTGCACAGACGTTACTCACTTTGCATTACCCAGGGGGCGCGTGTAACTTGAAGTTACGGACGCGGAGTAACAATGCCCCCGCAACGCTCTACGATGCTATTAGGACCGGGACCTACGGTTTAAAGTGGATTCCAAACCACTACAAACATCCATGGCACCGCCGGGACTCGAACCCGAAACATGTGGTACTGAGAGCCAGAGCGCTAGCCACTGGGACATTCAGGCCCCCTAATACAAAAATTAAAGACTTCAAAATGATGTATGTCTAAGTATATTAATATATGAATAGATTTTATAAGGATTATATATTTATATAATTCTTCTGTGCTGGTGTTTGTCACGGAACTCGTCTTAAACTGCTGGACCGATTTTGATGAAATTTTGTTTGTGTGTTTGAGTGGGTTCTTGGAGGGTTTAGATTCACAATTGGACATGGTAGCTGGTGCTGAAATCTGGATCTAGGGTTTTCTTTAAAATTTTTATTAAATTTTTCACATATCACCCCCACTTCTCACCTCAATATTTTAAACCTAACTATCAATTATGTGTTGCGTGTTCTCGCAATGGCAAACTAGACAGTTTGTTCATTTATACACCTCAGAGACTGACGAAAAATATTTTTCATCAACTCTCATTAAGATAAAAACTAAACATGGGGAATGTTTTTTATGCTATTCCCTTTGTTGTAAGTTCGCCACCAGATGGTACTGCAGTATATCAACTTCTATACCCTTCTGCCAATCTCTATGTAAATTGGTAATATGTATTCGAGTATGAAAAATAGGATTGCGCTATCAATATTTTTGTTACCTGCCACCAGATGGTGCTGCAGCATTTCATCTTATGCACTTTTTAAACGATATCCCTGAAAATTAGTATGCTCATATATTGAAACATGGAAAATTTATTAGAATATTATGTAATTTTCTACAATATTTTAATTTTTCGGCGGGGCAACGCATACCGGGATCTGCTAAACCGATTTTGATGAAATTTTGTGTTTGAGTGGATGCCTTGTTAGTACGGATTTACAATTGAATCCTGTAGGTGGCTCTGAGATCCGATTCCAGATTTTTTTTTTTTTCATTTTCAACGCAGGACAACGTCTGGCGGGCATGCTATTTTAATATTCATGATAGATTAAGTATTTAAATATGTGTTAATAAATTAAGTACTTAAACATATGAAAATAATATATAAATGCAGAGGTTTTAAAAATCCTATTTTTTGAAAAACTAGTATGAAAGCTGGAGTATTTGTTTTATATACCATTTGGTGAACACTAAGTAAGGCTAGATGGTAAAGTTGATTAGTAGGGTTAAAATGTAAGGTTGGTTCGTGAGGCTAGAATGTAAGGTTGGTTTGTGAGGCTAGAAGGTAATATTGGTCGGTAAGGTGATTTGGTAAATTAGATTGGTAAGGATAAAATATAAAGTTGATTGCTATGGCATATTATAAGGTTGGTTGGTAAGATTAGAAAATAAAGATAATTGGTAAGGCTAAAAGTTAAAGATATTGGTAAGACAAGAAGTTAAAGTTGATTGTTAAGGCTAGAAGTTTAAGTGAATTAGTAAATCTAGAAAGTAAGGTTATTTTAAATAATATTTTGCGAATTTATTTTTATATTTTGGGACTTATTATTAATTTATATTACTATTCTGAGCAAGGCCTATTGTACAGAATATAAACATATGCTTATAAATATCAGAAATAAGTATGAACAGCAATTCGAAACAAATATGATTTAGTAAGAAAAGTTTAATTTTTAAACAACCTTTTAAATTTTTGTATTAATTTTAAGAATATCCTAACCGGAATTATTGAATCATGCATGGAATATAAAATATTTAAAAAAAAAACTTTTTATGGACAATTTTATCCAGATTGAAATTACAAAATTCCTTACGATTCCTCTGGCACCTCATCCACCCTAATTTATCGATTCAACTCCTTTAATATCGATATTAACTCTGAATCGAAGAACGAAAAAGGAAATCTTCTACAGCTTCGCTCTCCCCAAAGCTATTTCGTGGATTTTATGCACGGAACGGGTCCTCTTTTTCCGATCTTCTGTAACGGGCACGTCAAGTCGTTACATCGACGTCGCGCATATGCAAATTTCCAACTTCTGTTATGAGCGGTTTGAGCTCTCCACTGAGGGCGTTAAAACGTTATTTATTGGTCATTTTTAAGTCCGTATACGAGCAAGTGTGGGAGAAGAAACTATTTAGTTTCCGTTTTATGATCAAAACGCTTGAAAGGCATGGTCGGAGTGTTTTTATGCCAACACTTTCGTCTTTATTTATGTGCTCTGAAAGCGATATTTTTGGAGTTTGCGATTTTAAAATAATCTAAGGACAGATGTATTTTTTTGCTCTTTTGATTTGCAGTCGTAAATGAAATTCACTTCTGGATTTAAAATGGTTGGAAGAGTTTAATGTGTTTGTCCAAAGAAGATGCGTTTTGACGAAGGGATGTAAAATCATTTTTATGTTACGTTTTGTATTTTTTTAAAGATTTTGTTCGTTTGAAAAGTTTAAAGTTGTCTTATTGTTAACTAACAATTACATTTATTTATAGTGTTTCAATTTAATACAAATTAAAAAAATGAATTTATATATTAGAGGCACACTATCAAAATATTTTATCAGCGTAGTTAAATTTTCTACAGAATTCTGATTAATGGTGAGGACTGTCCTGTCCCCGCCATATTAAAAGTCATGAAGGCCAATAACTTAGTGATCTGGCCTTTGGTATCATAGGCTTCAGGTTCGAATATTGGGAATGGCACGGATGTTTATTAATGATTCGACATTCACTTTAAACTGTAGGTTCTAGTCTAATTAGCTCCAAGTGTGCAAAAAAATTCCGTAGAGTAACAAACCAAACCAAACCGCCATATTAAATTCCCAATTTTATGTAACTTTTCTCAAAAATGGTGAAATATATTTTTATACATTTTTATGGGTGCGTAACGTCTCTGCCTAAACTAGGCATATAACTTCTGTAAGAAGAGGATCATAGGAACACTTTGAATTTTATTTACATGCATTATATATATATATATATATATACAAATACAGTACCCTGGATTATTATACAAAGAAATGAAATATTAAAGTATAAAATTGATCGCAAATACACGATTGAATCATATGTACATTTAACTCCATTTTGGGAGATTTTAAGAGTTCTCGAGCCTGATTGACATTTTCCGTCAGAAAAAGAGAAAAATAACATTATTTGTCGACTCGTCTCACAGCTCTCTACTTTCTTCTCGAAAAACTTATCTTTAAGAAAGTGAGAAGGGGGGCATCTTCCCGCATTTGTCTTTCCAACATTTTTATGCTTCTTAAACACGCGCGCTTATTTCGAGACTTTCTAAATATGTTAACTGGCTGTAATAATAGTAAAATACATCTTATTGAAATAAATATAATCTAGTGCGTAAGACAAGTAACGAGATATATCATTAAGAAATATACGGATATCAATATTAAAAACAATAAGAAGCAGTTGCAGTTAACTTTACTGTTGTAAATTTTCAATCACAACGAAATAGGGAAAGTTCAATAAATAACAAATAACCTTAAATGATCAATAAGCTATAAAGTGTTTTACGAGATAAGGAAAATTCCAACACTTCTGTTTTTTATTTATAAACAAGTATGATACATTATTGGAAAGATAAAGTTAAAACTATTTAACGTGCTGTGCATTTAACATGTTATGTATACATGCGTTTAACGCCAATTTCTGTGTTTTTAACTTAATGCTTATGCTTAATATGCTAATAACAATTAAAGCTATTGCTTTTTTAACTTAATGCTTGCCTTCCTTAGTGCTTTTCCCACTTTTCTATTGTTCTGCAATTTATGTAATGGATTTGAAGACATAGGTTGCGTTTGTATTATAAAGTCTCTTTTATGATATTCCCTCCATTGGAACACATTGTAAAAAATGTCTATGGTTGTGAGTCTATGCTGTTAATAACATATTATAAAAAAATAACTTTTTTTATGATACTTCTAATTCAGAATTAGAAGCAACAAACAAAAAAAATGAATATCTATGAATCCAAATTTAAAAGTTAAAATCACGGCCAGATCTCGATTTTTAAATTAACAATTAGGTAAGTGACTATAGAGTATGAAAGGGAATAATTGAAGAAAAAAATTATTAGATATACTGCACTAAAATATGTATATATTCTAATACGACTAATGAAAAATATAGACTGTGACTATTAAAAGCACAGGTTGAGGAATGTCAGCTTTATTTATACAAGCACAAACACCACATACATGTAATTAGAGACATATAATATTCAACACATTTAAAGACAGATGATTATAGATTCTTGGATGGATTACACTTCTAAGCCGATTACTCTTCTTACACTTCCAAACTGTGATCTGCACGGTTTGTGCGAAATATACTTCCTCTCCAGGTGAGAGTCTGTAGGACAACTAATGCGCCTGGATGAGCTAAATATATTTCCTCTCGGGTAAGTTAGGCTATAAACTAAACTTTTTCTCCGACAGAGTGCAGGTTATGCTATAATTCCCCTCTGGTGAGAGTCTCGAAGCCGATCATGTCCTCTGAACGCAAAAGGTGGTCCTCTCGCTAGTGTGTAAGAGTGGTTTGGCTTGTCGCTCTACTGTTATCTTGTGCACACTTTAGGCTAAATAGACAGGGACCTGCAGTTTAACGGGGAGTCCGAACCACCAACAAACATCCATGCCATCGCCAGGATTCGAACCTAAAGCATTCCAGTGTGTAGGAGAAAGCACGGTTACAAACCTAATTTTAATAGGAGATATTTGCGATGTTGCAGTTAAAAATAATTTTCGATTCTGACAATTTTTAAATATTTTAAATATTCAATGATTAGTTAACTATTTATACGCTAAAGATTGAAATTTTTGTATTATATTAATATTTTAGAATTATTTAGCTGAAATAATAAAAAATAAAAAATTTAGCTGAAATAATACTAAGAAAAAAAATATTATTGAATCCTTACTTATTGAACATGTGAAATTTTATTTCTTCAAATTGAACATAACTTCACAAAACTTTTGCTGAAATAACATTTCTATTTTATACTTATGAAAATAGTCACGAAAAGCATTTTTAATATCCTTTGCCAATTTTTTTCTACTTCATGATTGGCGTAAGTACCAAACTGCTGCTAGTTATAACAATTTTTCTCCACTTACATTGAAAGAAATGTTATTTTCTTTACTCAGAGAGAAATATTAAAATGTGAAGTACGATGCCGCAAAATGTTCTGTCATATTATTGAAATAGGAGAATTAATAAATATGTTTAAAGAAAACATTCCATTAAAAAAATAATATTTACCAAAATTAATGTTTTAATATGGAGTTTATTACTGATATTTCAATTATTGAATTTACAGGTTTTCCGAATATGTGCTGAAAATATTCAGATATATTAATATTTTAATATAAAAAATCAATAAAGTAAAAAAAAAATATGTCTATTAATATTGTTTCATCATATGTAAATACACTTCTTTCCATGTACTGAAATGAATAATGAGAGAACGTTTAATATGCACTTCCATAATGCATAAGTATTTATAATAAGAGTATAACGATAACGGGCTTTGATGGACGAGTGACTAACGCTCTGGTTGTCCGTGACTCAGGTTTCGGGCTCGACTCCCGACGATGCCATGGATGTTTGAAATCCACTTTAAACCGCAGTACCCGGTCTGATATTACTGTAGAGCTTTGGGCGAAAATGAATTCTAAAGTAGGCGTTTTGGAAGTACAATAAAATATTGAGATATATAAATTCTTTAAACTATTAAATTTTAATCAATAACAATCTTTATAATCAAATAATTTTGTTTTATTATTCATACATCTTTTTTTTTTTTTTTTTTTTGCTCATATACAGTATCAAATTTAAACTGAAATGTTTTCAACTACTATCATTGAAAACTTAAAAATGTTATTATTACACCTATAAAAGCGCTTAAATATTAATCACAAAAAATGTATACAATTAAATAACAAAAAAATTTTCCATATTGTTTAAAAAATTCATTGGTGGTTTTTTTTATTTTTGTTTATATTTTTTTTTATGGCTGATAAACAGTATAAAACTTAAACCTTTTCTGTTACCAGTATTGAAAACTTTCAAATGTAATTATTTCAACTGTTAAAACTATTAAATTTTATTCAGAAGGAATGTCTATAATTGTATAATTAAAGGAAAATTTTTAGTTAATTTCAAAAAATTACAGGTTTTTTTTTTACTCATTAAAATTATAAAGCTGAAACTAAAACCTTACCAACTACCAGCATTGAAAACTTAAAATATAATTATTTTAATTATCAAAAATACTAAATGTAATCAAAAACTATCTTTGTAATAAAGGGAAATTATTCTATTATTCATAAAATTATTATTATTCTTTTGCTGATAAAAAGGTATAACACTGAAATCTTTCCTACTATCCCTACTGAGACAAATATCATTATTTAACTTTCAAAACTCTTTAATTTTAATTACAATCGTTATAATAAAAGAGAAAATTTTATTATTATTTCTGACACACAGTATAACATTGAAACCTCTCCAAGTAACAGAAATGAAAATCTACAAACATAAATATTTTAACCATCAAAAATAATAAAATTTAATCAGAAATTATCTTTGTATTGAAAGAAAATGTTTTTAATAGTTACACAGTTCTAAAAAGTTGAAAAAAGATATAATTTACATATTTTGAAATTAAAAAATAATTACAGATATTTTAAAAAAGCAGTTCGGTTCTCTAGTAAATTAATTAAAAGTATACATTTTTAAATAAATGTTCGCTCAATTACTTTGAAAATGTAGCTGCTCATTTTAAATAAATATAACAAAAAATTATTATGTTGAAGAATAAAATAAATAAAATTTATAACTTCAACTTAATGAAATATAATGAATTTTTATAGTGCTAGGTTATTTAAATATGAAATATTTCATTAAAAAAACGCTATTAATCAGCATTACTAAAAAAGGAATATTTAAATAACTATAAAAAACAATAATACATTTCTCTTAATATCGTAACATCTACTGTGTTTTTTTTTTCCTCATAAACAATTTATCTGAAACTTTACCAATTACTAGTAATGAAAATTTACATAGATAAATATTTTAACCCTCAAAAAGTTAAATTTAATCAAAATATATCTTTGTAATGAAAGAAAATATTTCTAATATTTATACAGTTCTAATAATTAAAAAAAAATAACAAATTCCCTATTTAGCAAATTAAAACATTTTAAAATTGCAATCAAGTTTTCTAGTAAATAAAATAAATTGAATAAAAACTATCACTCTTTTAAATAAATGTTGAAAATGTAGCTACTCATTTTAAATAATCGTAACAAAAATTTCTATTATTTTGTAGAATAAAATAAACAGAAAACTCGAAGTTAACGAAAAATATTGCATTAAATATGCAATTTTTTTAAAATCAAAATCGGATCGGAATATTTAAATGACTATAAAAACGAATAATACGTTTCTCGTAAAATGGTAAAATTTATTGTGTTTTTGGCTCATACACAGTATAAAACTGAAACTAAAACCTTTCCAACTACTAGCAATGAAAGTTTACATATATAAATATTTAAACCATTAAGAATTCAAAAAAAAAAAAAATTATCTTTGTAATGATAGAAAATATTTCTAATATTTATACAGTTTTAAAAAATAAAAATAACAATTATTTCCATATTTTGCAATTAAATATAATTGCAAATATTTTAAAATTAAAGTCAGATTTTCTAGTATATAAAAAAAAATTGAATAAAAATTCTAATTTCTTTAAATAAAGGCTCGTTACATTACATTTAAGATGCACCTGCTGATTTTAAATAAACAAAAAAAAACAAAAAAATATTATTTTGAAGAATAAAATAAATAACATACAAAACTCGAAGTGAATGAATAATAATGCATTGTTATAGCGATAGGTCTTTTAGATATGCAATATTTTATTTAAAAAAATTATTAATCAACATTATTAAAAACAGAATATTTAAATTATTATAAAAAATATAATATATTTCTCTCAAAATGGTAGCATTTCTTAAAACTCACTTTAAAAATTATTAATTAAGTTGGTGAAGGTAAGTAATATCAAATTCTTGTTCATTAACAATACTTTATGTATTTTTTTTCCTTTTTTCAACTACAAATAATTATTTGTGTTGCAGCAAAAATGCGGTACAGTATCTTATTGAAAAGATTTAAAACTTAACAAAATAGAAATAAAAGCGACATAATAAAAAAAAAAACGTAAAAAAGTAAATTAATTAATTAATGATCTTTTGAAAATCCTTCCACGTATAATGTTTTAGTTCCTAGGATGTTTTAATGTACCTATTTTTAGCTTTTCTGCATTTTTGCCATAGTTCTAAAGGCGTTTTTTTTAATGAAGGTGAAATTAAATGAGAGTCAAAAAGCAATGAAATCTCACCGATACATGTGTGCAAGAAACTCTCGTTTACTGATGATATTAAATTTTTAACGATGGAGGTGCAATGTCCTTTTACCTCAATGGCTTTTCCTTATTACTCTTGTGACTACTTTTTTTTATTTTAAGAAATAATTCAGTTGTTTTTTTGGGGGAAAAAATTTCTTTTAATGACTAGATGCGAATGTAAAATATTCATGCCGTTTCTTCGAAACTAAAGAATTATATTTTTTTCCTCGTATACGTAAATGTTAAATGTAATTTTAAAATTTATAGATTTAAATTGTCTCCAAATGTATCACAAAACATAAAACAATAGCACATGGGATACTTTCGTATATATCTTTAATAAATATTATATATTATATAAATATATATTCAAAAGATCTTCTATTGAGTTGTTCCTTATAGAATATATTTTTGATTACACAATTTTCAGAAACACAATTTTGCTTGAACATTTTTTTGCCATAATAGGCTCCGTCTACATTAATTTACTTTCCATTGATTGCAAAGCATTTTCATGCCAATTTCTAAGAACAGTTTTAATTTAGAGTTTAAATATTTTGGCATCATGATGATTGATCAATTGAAGGATTAACGAAGCTCTTTTCTACAAAACAGTCACACGCTTACTGTTCTTGGCTATTGAAAATAATGTCTTTGATCTATGGCCACTGAATTGTTTAATAACTTTTTAAAAATATTAATATAAATAAGTAAAGTACGAAGGATAACAGAAGCACATACTATTAAAGATGAAAAAGGGAAAAATTGGAAATTTTGATTAATACAATACAAAAAATGAGAAGTATAGAAGATGACTGATCTACCAACAAGTGGAGATTGCTATCTGGCACCTCAGAAAAAGACGATTGGTGAGAAAACTTCTAATTAAGGATATTGAGAACAATTCTAGGTCTCTTTCTATTTTCAAATTGAATAATGTCATAAATTGGCAAAGATCTAAGAAAAATGAAATTAATTGAGTCATAAAATGTTTTAGAGATATTAGCGCTTGGATTTTCTAATACTGGGAAGATCAGGAGAGTTTCTAATATTCTCATTTCTGAATTATCATGAAGAATTTGAAATCATGGAGATAACTTTATTCTCAAGCCTTTGAACAATTTCCAAATTAGAATTGAGTGCAGAGCCCCAAACCAGACTTGGTATATGGTCGTGGGACGCATGTAATATACGAAGATGAGTATTTTATTTCTGATGGCAATTTCATGATTTACAAAGTACTTATTCTACAATATCGATTCCAAAAATTTAAAGAAGCAATGAAGAATAAGAAGAGACATGTGTGAAGAATCAAATTTCAATTCGATCAGTGTTTTGGAGTGCGACATGAGAAGCTTGATATTCTGCTTTATCACGGAGAAGAAAATGTCCTTTCGATTCCCTGTTGCTGATTATGATATACACTGAAGTGACAAAAGTCATGGGATACCTCTTAATATCGTGTCGGCCCTCCTTTCGCCCAGCGAAGTGCAGCATTTCGACGTGGCATGGACTCAACAAGTCGTTGGAAGTCTTCTGCAGGAATATTGAGCCATGCTGTCTCGATAGACGTACATAATTGTGAAAGCATTGATGGTGCAGGATTTTGGGCACGAACAGACCTCTCGATGATGTCCCATAAATGCTCGATGGGATTCATGTCGGGCGATCTAGGTGGCCAGATCATTCGTTGGAATTGTCCAGAATGTTCTTCAAACCAATCGCGAACAGTTGTGGCCCGGTGACATGGCGCATTGTCATCCATAAAAATCCCCTCGTTGTTTGGGTACATGAAGTCCATGAATGGCTGCAAGTGATCTCCAAGTAGCTGAACATAAGCATTTCCAGTCAATGTTCGGTCCAGTCGCACCAGAGGACGAAGTCCATGCCATGAAAAAACAGCCCACACCATTACGGAGCCACCACCAGCTTGAACAGTGCCTTGCTGACTGTTTGGGTCCATGGCTTCGTGGGGTCTGCGCCACACTCGAACCCTACCATCAGCTCTTACCAACTGAAATCGTGACTCATCTGACCAGGCCACAGTTTTCCATTCATCTAGGGACCAGCCGATAGGCTCACCTGCCCACGAGAGTCGCTGCAAGCGATGTCGTTCTGTCAGTAAAGGCACTCGAGTCGGTCTTCTGCTGGAATAGCCCAAGAAAGCCAAATTTCTCCGCACAGTTCTAACAGACAAGTCCCTTGTACGTCCCACATTGATTTCTGCGGTTATTTGACGCAGTGTTGCTTGTCTGTTAGAATTTACGACTCTTTGCAGACGTCGCCGGTCTCGTTCGTTAAGTGAAGGCAGTCGACCACTGCGCTGTCCATGGTGGGATGTTATGCCTGAAATTGCATACTCTCGGCACACTCTTGACACAATGGATCTGGGAATGTTGAATTCCCTAACGATTTCCGAAATGGCATGACCCATGCGTCTAGCTCCAACTAACATTCCGCGCTCAAAGTCTGTTAATTCCCGTCGTGCGGTCATCATCACGTCAAAACCTCTTCACATGAATAACTTGAACAGAAATGAAAGCTCTGCGAAAGCACTGCGCATTTATACCTGTTCTACGCGATGCTACTGCCATTTAAAAATTTGCATATTGCTATCCCATGACTTTTGTCACTTCAGTGTATAATACCAATGTGTGCACGATAGCAATTTGTTTACAGTAATGTTTTACATTAATCGTTTAACATATCTCTAGAAAGCTATATAGGATAACTCCTCTTTGATTTCACCAAAGCATTAGTGTTGGGCATAAGCTTTGTATAGGGGCTTGATTAAGGTTTTAATCTGCATCCAGCTACTTTGATAGGCTTTTACAATTATCATACAGTATCTACTTTTCACCCCAAGTTATGATACGATACACAAATGAACTATTTGTTTGCAGAATACTCAAGAAGTGGAAATTTGCAATCGTTGCAATTTTTGTCCATCTGTTAACTCCAGTGGTACCCATTTATCAAGGTTTTCCACATTGTTGCTAAGTGTATTCCAAATTGAACATAAATTTATGCTATAATTATTGCACGGTTAGTTTAAACTTTTTTCCTCAGAATATTTTTAAGGGTGATGTTTTCAGGTTTACCATATTGTTCATTCTTTAAACTCGTATCTCCTGATTTAAACTACTGAAAATAATGTCTCACTGTAAGTAAAATAATGTCTCACTGTAAAAACACTATTTATGTCATTCCCTAAAGGCATCATTAATATTTCAAGTTGATTGGGTAACAAAATGTTCAAGTTTATATTCACACATAAATATGATCCATATTTTGTTGATTACATGTTGTATTTGTATAACATTTTCTAAAACTTTCGTGTATGTGAAAAGGAACGCCATTAGACATAGCACAGAAGAAACAATACAATGATATATGACACTTTCATTTAATTTCATACCAGTAGACATATATTTTAGAGACCTAATGGAAAAGTGAATATCACTCCGGAGCTCGGTGCCAGAGGTTTCGAATCCTGTCATTGCCATGGATGTTTGTACAGGTTCGGAAACCACTTTAAACCATAGATCTGTGTCTAATTTGACTGTGGAAATTTAGGCGCAGTACAAACAATCTTATGCCGTCAAATAAAAAACATATCCTGTCTAAAAATCTGCCAATAGGCAGACGTCCTTTGTCAACCATGTGGCTATTGCGCCAATTTTTGCGATATTTATTTTATAGAACTGAACCTAATAAAAATCGTTGATTTCGCTGGCATTAACATAGTAATTAAAATATGAATTTAATTATTTATATTTCCTTTAATTCATTAAAAAAAACATTTTTATATTATCAAACAGCAAAAAAATAATAAAGTTAAGCATATATTAAATATATATATATATATATTTATTTTATCATGAATTATTAAATTTTACATCTCAAGAAATCCATTATAATTTCTGAACTCAACAACTTATTTTTAATAACCACCGCCTGATTCATGATATACACTCAAGAGCCCAAACATTATCACCACCCCTACATTTTGCAATGAACTCGCCTGAATGACGTGAAAAGTACGTGATCAGGGGGAAGTGGTATTTACTGGTATTAAGTGGTGGTATTAATCCATGCCAAGGCGGGTTGAAGCTGTGTTGCGCGGCAAAGGTGGGCCAACTCGTTATTGATAGGTGGTCATAATGTTTTGGCTCTTGAGTGTACATCTAAACTTGGCCACATTTTCATTTGCATAATTTACTAAATCAAATCCTAACATGACATTTAATTTAAAAAGCAAAAGTCATCAACCCAGAGGACTCGCTTTGTGGAGGAGAGAAAAGCTATTCGGGTTTATTTAATTTAAGGAAAGGATCTGTGTCATTTAAGTTTGGTATTGATGTAGTCTTTAACACTGTTTGAATTTGGAGGAATTATATTATTTGAATTGTAAAGATATTGCTTTGAAAAAATTATTTAGTTATATTTTTTTGATGAATTTTTGTTTTCATTATATTTAAAATGTTTTCAATGGATTCCATGTTAAGATTGTTAAGATTTTACTTTAAAAAATTATTTAAATTTTTTAAATGAATTTTTGTTTTCTTAGCCGGTTCTTTTAAGTCCGTATTTAAGCTGTTTCTTAATAGCCTGTTCTTTTAAAATAGCTTAAAAGAGAAATAACGTGATTTTTCAAATGTGTAATAAAAATTTCAAATATGTTATACAAATTATATGTACATTTAATAATGGTCAAAAGATGTTGGCCGTAGGGCTGAGAACCTTGCCCCGTAAAAAGAAAACAAGTCTTGTCTCGAAATCTGCCAGTAGGGAGACGGTCTTGGCCCACCACGGGGCTGTTGCGGCTGCGGCTGATGATGATTATGAGATATATATTGTACAAAACTCAACCTAATACGACAAAGTTCATTTTGAGAGCATTAGCATAATAATTAAAATATGAATTTAGTTATTAATATTTCCTTTAATTCATCATATAAATATTTTTATTTTATCAAACAAAAAAAAACAATAATAATAATAATAAAGTTAAGAAAATATTTAAAAAAAATATATTTTATTCTTAAAGATTAAATTTTACATCTCACAAATCTACTATAAATTTCTGAGCAGAACACATTATTTTTTAATAACCACCGTCTGATTCTTGATATGCATCCAAACTTTCGGTCAAATTTTCCCTTGCATAATTTACTAAATTAAATCCTAGCGTGACGTTTAATTTCAAAACCCAAAGTCATCAACCCGGAGGATTTCCGAGAAAGTAAATGAAAAGTTCGCATTTCGTCGCATATTAAAGTGGCACCTTCTCAGGTAAACTCCCCCTTTTCTCTCGCAAAAGTCAAAAGTGTAAAACGAATTCTTCGAAGTGAAATAACTGCAGTTGACTGTTGCGTGATGGTTCTTGAGATTAAGAACGCATTCGGAGGAATGCTTGACTGCTTCGGAGGGAAATGAATGAACTCGTTAATTCGTAAAGGAATTATCATTCATTTAGAAAGACTCGCTTTGTGTAGGAGAGAAAAGCTATTCAGGTTTATTTAATTTAAGGACAGGATCTGCGTCATTTAAGTTTGGTTTTTAATTTAGTGTTTAATAGTATTTGAATTTGGAGGAAATAAATTATTTTTAATTGTTAAGATTTTACTTCTAAAAAAAAATATACATATATTTTTTTAAATAATTTTTTGCTTTTATTTTAAATATTCTATTTCTTAATGGATTCCATTTTGTTAAGATTGTTGATTGTTAAGTTTTTATTTTTAAAAATTATTTAGTCATTTTTTATTAAATGAATTTTTGTTTTTAGTTTAAATATAATATTCCAGAATGTTAATTTAATAAAAGGCGCTTATAAAATGATCTATCTGTAGCAGATCCCGCATTGAGCAGGACTAATCGACGTGTTTTTATTTATTTATTTATTTTTTATGACATACCTTAGAATGTTTTTTTTTTCACATTATAAGAAACACATGTACATTCCAAAATGTTAAAAAAATGTTGACCTTACAGGAATTTTATTTTTCATTGCTAATAGTTAGTCAAAATAGGGCCTGTTTATAATAGTTAGGGGTTCTCGTTAATAGTTAACAGGAACGTTTTTAGTGGTTCGGATTTTACTTTAAACCGTAAGTTCCAGTTTAATATGGATATAGAATGTTGGGCGTAGCGCTGACAACCCTACCCCGTGAAAATACATACTTCTGCTGTCTAGAAATCTGAGAGCCAGCAGACGGTCTTGGCCCACCATGGAACTGTTGCGTCAGTAATGTTGTTGATGATATATTTTACAGAAGTAAACCTAATATGAAAAAAAAAATCCCTTTTTTTTGCAATAATTAAAATATGAATTTAACTATTTATATTTCTTTGAATTCATTATGAAAACACAATTTTATTTTATCAAACAGCAAAAAAATATTTAAAAAAAATATATATTCAATTTTACAATTCAAAACCTATTATAATTCATAAATTAAACAAATTATGTTTAATAACCACCGTCTGAATCTTGATATACATCCGAACTCAGACACATTTCCACTTGCATAATTTAATAAATTAAATCCCAACATGACATTTAATTTAAATACCGAAATTCATCAACCCAGAGGATTTCCGAGAAAATAAATGAAAAGTTCGCATTTCGTCGGATATGAAAAACGCCACCTTCTCAGGTAAACTCTTCCTTATCTCTCGCAAAAGTCAAAAATTGTCAAATGAATTCTTCGAAATGAATGAACTGCAGTTGACTGTTGCGTGATGGTTCTCGAGATTAGAAACGCACTCGGAGGAATGCTTGACTGCTTTGGAGGGAAGTGAATCAACTCATTATTCGTGAATGAGTTATCATTTATTTAGAGAGACTCTCTTTGCGGAGGAGAGAAAACCTATTCAGGCTTATTTAATTTAAAGAAAGCATCTGTATCATTTAAATTTAGTATTTATCTAGTCTTTATTACTGTTTGAATTTGGAGAAAATAAATTATTTGAATTGTTAAAGTTTTATTTATTACTCTTAAAAAATATTTAGATTTTTTTTTTTTAAATTAATTTTTTTTTTTATTTTAAATGTAATTTTTCTTAACGGATTCCATTTAGTTAAGATGTTAATTGTTAAGATTTTACTTAATTATTTTTTTTTTCGCCAATTGATTAGCGGTCTCGTTTTTGGTACTACAATACGGTCCAAGTTCGAATCCTGACGTTGGCATGGAGGTTTGTTAGTGGTTCGGAATCCACGTTAAGCTATAGGTCCCTTTCTAATTTGTCTAAAGTGTGTAATAATTGGCCTTAGAGCAGCAAACAAAATAAAGCCAAACAGGTGCACGTTGTTCCAGGTTTATGGTTCGAATCCCGGCCGTACCGTGGATGTTTGTAGTGGTTCGGAATCCACTTTAAACAGTAGTTCCTTTTCTAATATGACTGTAGAGCATTGAACTTAGTTCTGACAACCCTACCCCGTAAAAAGAAAACATTTCCTGTCTTGAAAACTGCCAGTGGGGAGATGGCCTTTGCTCACCATGGGGCTATTGTGCCATTGAAGAAGAGAGTAGTTAACCTAATACAAAAAAGGTTAATTTCGTGTACAATAACCAAATAATTAAAATATGAATTTAAATTTTAATATTTTCTTTAATACAATATAAAAACATATTTATTTTGTCAAACAGACAAAATAAAGAATTAAAGTTTAGCAAATATTAAAAAAATATATTTTATTCTGAAATATTAAATTTTACATCTCAAAAATCTATTATAGTTCCTAAGCCGAACAAATTATTTTTAATAACCACCGTCTGATTCTTGACATACATTCAAACTTGGTCTCATTTTAAGTTGCATAATTTAACGAATTAAATCCTAACATGGCATTTAATTTAAAAACCGAAATTCATCAACCCAGAGGATTTCCGCGAAAGTAAATGAAAACTTCGCATTTCTTTGGATATGAAAACTTCTACCGTCTTAGGTCAACTCCTCATTTTATCTCGCAAAAGTCAAAAGTGTGAAATGAATTCCTCGAAGCGAATGAACTGCAGTTGACTGTTGCGTGATGGTTCTCGAGACTAAAAACGCATTCGGAGGAATGTTTGACTGCTTTGGAGGGAAATGAATGAACTCGTTAATTCCTGAATGAATTCCTTTATTTAGAAAGACTCGCTTTGTGCAGGAGAGAAAAGCTATTCAGGTTTATTTAATTTAAGGAAAGGATCTGTGTCACTTAAGTTTGGTATTAGTATAGTCTTTAATATCATTTGAATTTGGAGAAAATAAACTATTTGAATTACTAAGATTTTATTTATTATGATACAAAAATTATTAAATTTTTTTAAAGGAGTTTATTTTTATTTTAAGTATAATAATTCTTAACGTTGACTTTCTAAAATCCGTTTATGAATTCACTTATCTCTAGCAGTTCCAGCATTGAGCAGGAATAAACAGCGTGTTATTTTTTTAAAGAGAAATAACTAAGATATAGGTCTTGTTCTAATTAGCCTAAAGTGTGCAAAAATGAACGCTGGAGCTATAAACCAAACTAAACATAACTGGCGCTCGTTGCCCCAGGGTTTTTGTTCGGTCTCGGCCATGCAATGGTTGTTTGTAGTGGATCAGATTTCACTTTAAACAGTAGTTCCTGGTCTAATATGACTGTAGAGCATTGGACGTAGGGCTAACAACCCTACCATGTAAAAATAAAACATTTCAAATCTCGAAATCTGCCAGTAGGCAGACAGCGTTGGCCCACATTGGGCTGTTACTCCAGTGAAGAAGAAGATATTTATTTTAGATAACTTAACCTAATTCAAAAACCTTCATTTCGCGTGCATTAATCTAATAACTGAAACACGGATTTAAATTTTCATATTTCCCATAATTCATTATTAAAACAATTTTATTTTAACGAACAGAAAACATTATAATTCCTAAACTGAACAAATTATTTTTAATAACCACCGTCTGATTCTTGATATACATCACAACTCAGTGATATTTTCCCTTGCACAATTTAATAAATTAAATATTAACATGAAATTTAATTTAAAAACCGAAAGTCATCACCAAAGAGGATTTCCGAGAAAGTAAATGAAAAGTTCGCATTTCGTCGGATGTGAAAACGCCACCTTCTGAAGTAAACTCCTCATTTTATCCCTCAAAAGTCAAAAGTGTAGAATGAATTTTTTGAGGAGTGAATGAACTGCAGTTGACTGTTGCGTGATGGTTCTCGAGATTAGAAATGCATTCGGAGGAATGCTTGACTGCTTTGGATTGAAATGAATGAACTCATTTATTCATGAGTGAATTATCATTTATTACGAAAGACTCGTTTTGCGGAGGAAAGAACAGTTATTCAGGTTCATTTAATTTAAGGAAATGATCTATGTCATTTAAGTTTGGTATTAATCTAGTTTTTAATATTATTTGAATTTGGATTAAATAAATTATTTAAGTTGCTAAGATTTAATTTATTACTCTTAAAAATATTTAAATTTTTCTATGATTTTTTTCTTTTTTATTTTAAATAGTTTATTTCTTAATGTTGTTTTAATTAAATTCGCTTATAAAATAATAAATCTATAGCAGATCCAGCATTGAGCAGGACTTAACAGCGTGTTTTTTTTAAAAGAAAAGTTTTACAATTGTTTTGCATGTAATAAAAAACACATGTACATTTAATATTAATCGAAAAATGTTGACCGTATAGCAATATATTATTTTAAATTGATAATATTTAGTCAAAACGGGTCTGAATGCAGAGTGATTAGTATATTGGCGACCGTTGCCTCAGGTTTCGTGTTGAAATACCGGAAATGTCGTGGATGTTTGTAGGGGTTTGGAATCCACTTTAAACCGTAGGTCTCAGCATAATATGAATGTAGAACTTTAGACGTAGGACTGACAAACCAAATACGTAATAGGAAAACCTCTCCTGTCTCGAAATGTACCATTACGCAGAGGTCTTAGCCCACATTGGGGCTGTTGCGTTAATGAAGAAGAAAGTATATATTTTACAAAATTTAACAATTATTTAACAATTATTTAATTTTAATACCCACCGTCTGATTCTTGATATGCATATGAACTACGTCACATTTCCACTTGCATTATTTAATAAATTAAATCCTAGCATGACATTTAATTTAAAAACCGAAAGTCATCAACCCAGAGGATTTTCGAGAAAGTAAATGAAAACTTCGCATTTCGTCGGATGTGGAAACGCCACCTTCTCAGGTAAACTCCTCCTTCTGTCTCGCGAAAGCCAAAAGTGTTGAATGAATTCTTCGAAGTGAATGAACTGCAGTTGACTGTTGCGTGATGGTTCTCGAGATTAGAAACGCATTCGGAGGAATGCTTGACTGCTTTAGAAGGAAATGAATTTAACTCATTAATTCGCGAGTGAATTATCATTTATTTAGAAAGACTCGCTTTTCAGAGGAGAGAAAAGCTATCCAGGTTTATTTAATTTAAAGAAAGGATCTGTGTCATGTAAGTTTCGTATTCTTCTAATCTTTAATACTATTTGAATTTGGAGAAAATAAATTATTTGAATTACGATTTTACTTTTAAAAAATTATTTAGATTTTTTGAAATGATTTTTTTTTTATTTTATGTATATTATGTATATATTTTTAAATTGATTTGATGAAATTCATTTATAAAATCATACGTATGCAGCAGGTTCAGCATTGAGAAGAACTAAACAGTGTGTTTTTTTAAAAGAGAAATAGCTTAGAATGTTTTTGCACATTAAGAAAAAAAAAACCACATGTACATTTAATAAGGATCGAAAAATGTTGACTGTGCAGTAATATATTATTTTCCATTGATTAGTTAAAAGAAGCCTGATGGCTGATTGATTAGTTCTTTGGAGCTCGTTTAGGCCTGATGGCTAATTGACAAACGCTCTGGCCTTTAGTACCACAGTTTCGAATTCTGGTGGTGGCATGGATGCTTGTTAGTGGTTCGTAATCCACATTAAGCTGTAGGTCCTTGTCTAATAAGCGCAAAGTGTGCAAAAAATTACCGTTGAGCGACAGACCAAACCAAGCTTCAATTTGTTGCCCCAGGTTTCGTTTTCTATTCCCGGCCGTGGCATGAATGTTTGTAGTGGTTCGGAATCTACTTCAAACTGTAGTTACTGATCTAATATGACTGTAGAGCATCTGGCGTAAGGCTTAGAACGCTACGCCATCAAAAGGAAAACATCTCATATCTCGAAATCTGCCAGTAATGAGACGGCTCCATTGGAGCTGTTGCACCATTGTAGAAGACAGAACTTAACATAATACAAAAACGTTCCTTTCGTGTGCAATAACCAAACAACTAAAATATGAATTAAAATTTTCAATATTCCCTTTAATTCATTATAATATATATATATATATATATATATATATATTCATATTCATATTCATTTATTTTTATTTTATCAAGCAGAAAAAAAATAATAAAGTTTAGGAAATGTCAAAAAATATATTTTACTCTGAAAGATTAAATTTTACATCTCAGAAAGCTATTAAAATTCCTGAACTGAACAAATTATTTTTAATAACCACCGCCTGATTCTTCATATACATCCAAACTTTCGGTCATATTTTCACTTTGCATAATTTAATAAATCAAATCCTAAGATGATATTTAAATTAAAAACCAGAAGTCATCAACCCAGAGTATTTCCGAGAAAGTAAATAAAAAGTTCGCATTTCGTCGGATACGAAAAAGCTACCTTTTCAGGTAAACTCCTCCTTTTCTCTCGCAAAAGTCAAAAGCTTAGAATGAATCTTTCGAAGTGAATGAACTGCAGTTGACTGTTGCGTGATGGTTCTCGAGATTGAAAACGCATTCGGAGGAATGCTTGACTGCTTTGGTGGGAAATGAATTAACACATTAATTCGTGAATGAATTATCATTTATTTACAAAGACTCGCATTGTGGAGGAGGGTAAAGCTATTCGGGTTTATTTAATTTAAAGAAAGGATCTGTGTCACTTGAGTTTGGCATTAATGTCTAAAATACTGTTTGAATTGGGAGGAAATAAAGTTATTTAATTTGCTAAGATTTTATTTATTACTCTTAAAAAAATATTTAGATTTGTTGAAAGGAATTTTTATTTTTATTTTAAATATATAGAATATTTTTTAAAAATTATTTAATTAAATTCGTTTATAAAATCGTTAATCTACAGCAGATCCAGCATTGAGCAGGGCTAAACAGAGAGTTGTTTTCAAGAGAAGAAGCATAGTTATTTTTTGCAGATTAAAAAAAACAAAAAAAATACATGCACATTTATCAATGATCGAGAAATGTTGAAAGTACAGTAAATTTTTATTTTTCATTGATAATAGTTATTTAAAAGTGGTCTGATGGTTGAGTGACTAGCACTTTGGATCTCGTTGCGGCCTTATGACCAGTTGGCTAGAGCTCTATCCCGTGGTACCACAGGTTGCAGGTTCGAATCCTGGCTTTGACATGTATGTTTGTTGTGGTTCGAAACTAACGTTAAACCGTTTTTACTAGTCTAATATGACTGTAGAGCTTTCGCCGTATGGCTGACAAACTTACTACGTACATGAAAACATCTCCTGTTTCGGAATCTGCTAATAGTCATATTTGCTTGGCATATGATGCGACTATTGCGCCAATAAAGAAAGCGATAAATATTTTAGAGAAATTAACCTAATATAAAAACATCAATTTCCTGCGAAGTAACCTTATAATCAAAATATGAATTTAACTTTTAATATTTCCTTTAAATAATTATAAAAGCATTTTTATTTTTATGAAACAGCGAAAAAATATTTTAAAAAAAATTAGTTAAGCAAATATTAAAAATATATATATATATTATTCTGAAAGATTAAATATTACATCTCAGAAACCTATAAAAATTCCTAAACTGAACAAATTATTTTTAATAACCACAGCCTGATTCTTCATATACAACGGAATTCGTTCACAACTTCACTTGCATAATTTAATAGATTAAATCCTAACATGGCATTTAATTTAAAAACCGAAAGTCCTCAACCCAGAGGATTTCCAAGAAATTAAATGAAAAGTTCGCATTTCGTCGGATATGAAAATCCTACCTTCTCAGGTAAACTCCTCCTTTTCTCTCTCAAAAGTCAAAAGTGTAGAAGGAATGTTTCGAAGTGAATGAACTGCAGTTGACTGTTGCGTAATGGTTCTTCAAATTAAGAACGCATTCGGAGGAATGCTTGACTGCTTAGAAGGGAAATGAAGTCGTGAATGAATTATCATTTATTTAGAAAGCCTTTTGGTTTGTGGAGGAAAGAAAAGACAGTCAGATTTATTTAATTGAAGGAAAGGATCTGTGTCACTTAAGTTTTGTATGAATCTAGTCTTTAATACTGTTTGAATTTGGAGGAAATAAATTATTTGAATTGTTAAGGTATTGCTTTTTAAAAATTATTTACTCTTTTAAATGGGTTATTGCTTTTATTTTAAATGTAATGTTTCTTAATGGATTCCATTTTGTTAATATTTTACTGTTAACAATTATTTAAGTTGTCTTAATAGGATTTCTGTTTTTATTCTATATAATATATCCGAATGTTCATTTAATAAAACTCGCTTATAAAATCATTTATTTGTAGCAAATCCAGAATTGACCAAACTGAACAATGTGTTTTTTAAAGATAAATATTATAAATTAATTTTCTTTTTACACACTAGGAAAAAAAAGGAAATTTATTAATGGTCGAAAAATATTGATATTGATGATAATGTATAATTTTTCAATGATAATAGTTAGTTAAAAAGGGGCTAGTGGCCCCGAGTGACCAGGTTTCCGATTCGAGTCCAGGCCGTGCCAAGCTTATTTGAAGTGCTTCGGGATCCATTTTATATTCTAAGTTTCTGTATAATATGAGTGTAGAGCGTTGGGTGTAAGCCTGACATCCTTACTTCGTAAAGAGGAAACATCTAATTACGCGACATCTATCAGTAAACAGACAATCTTGGTCCCTCATGGGGCTGTTACACTGATGATTATATATATATATAGTTTGTGGCTTGATAACCGTGTGACCGGCGATCGTTGCCACAGGCATCGAGTCCCAGCAGATCCAGAGAGTTTTAGAATCCTAGATCAGACACTAGAGCTTAGATCCTAGAGCTTTCGGATACTAGAGTTTTGGAATCCACTTTAAACTGTAGGTCTGGTCGAATATGACTGCAGAGCTCACGGCATATGACCGACAAACATAACCTGTCAAAAATGTCTGCTGGCTCTAAATTTGTCAGTAGGCAGACAATATCAAAATATATGGCCCACTTAGGGTATGTTGCGCCAATGAAGAAGAAGATATATATTTTACATAATTTAACCAAATACAAAAGATTCATTTCTAGTGCCAAATAATAAAAATATGAATTTAATTAATAAAATTTCCTTTAAATCATTATAAAAATATCTTCATTTTATCAAACAGCAAAAAAAAAAAAAAAA